>BLKR01004397.1:0-110458 GCA_011170035.1 Teleogryllus occipitalis | reverse complement strand
CAGGACTTTCTCATTTAAACTAATGTCTGAATGCGTAAACGAACGTTGGTGTTTTTGTTTTCAGGATAATTAATTTAATGATTTATTAAATTAGAACTTTTGTTCAAGCATAAGCAATGAAGTTTCTATACTAAAATTCATTCATAATTTTTTTTTATGAATTCATTTTGATGATTTTTTATGAGTGATTCATAAATGTGGCCAAACGAATGCTGAGTGCAACATAACCACTCGTATAATACCTTGTCTGTTGATTATGAAGCTGAAATATCTGAACGCCAAGTACGGTGTCCTAATGCAGTGAACTACTTCTCTTCTCCAAGAATCTAAAAGTTTTTAGCTTTTATTTCCGTCTGTCGGAGAGAATCTTGCGAGCTCGTTCGGTGTAGTAAAATAAATGACGATTGTGAACAGCAAAAGGAAGCTTGTAATAATTTATTCTGTGCTTTTATTATCTTCGTTGTCTTCGCTATTAGGATCGTTCGTAGTCAATGACTCTTATTTCTTTCATTGTAGTTGCCCATTATTTCCACGAAAAAGAGCAAGAAACATAAAAGTCTACTACGAGGTTCTTTGAAAATACCGAGGTTCCCTAGAATGATGGAAATGGCTCATTCCTTCCTCGAAATAAAAATAGGTTGTTTCGGCATTCACGGTAATTCTAGTGTAAGCACGCAAAGAATGCTCCCATTTTGAGAACAAGTCCTGTTTCCTTTTCTCTAACATTTTCAAAACTACAAGGCAACCAAAGTAAAGCTTATCATTGAATTATTATTATTATTATTATTATTATTATTATTATTATTATTATTATTATTATTATTATTTGCATTATATCAGTAGTTCAGAGGTTTTAAATTTGCGCAACAATTAATTCTGTGATCTATGAATACAGTATCAATCTCACAAGTTAATAATTCATGAAATGATTTTAATGCAGTGTTATTATTAATGAAATCGCAATACAAACTATGTCCGATTATGGAAAGGTATTCTACAACGGTTAACATAATTCTGAATCCTAGAATAAAAGGAAATTCATTTTGTTCATTTTGTGTGAACATGGAATACTTTTCAACACACTAGCTCCAAATTCCTTAATTGTCCTAGAGTTATTGAGCGTTATGTTTACAAGACATACGTATGGAAGTAAAGGCAGTGCAAAAATATGTTAATTAACTTACATAGGAACACAACGTCTTCAAACATCTGTAAAAGTAAGTCAATTTGACGTACTAGTGCGCTTTACCTGCGAGGTACAGATTTGTCTTCCAAAATTATTTCCTCACCAAAGAAAGACGCCTCTTTGAAAATAATTTAACTCAAATAAAATGGAGTATGTTTTCTTATGACATTTTTTAAAATTAGTTATCTAGAAAATTTTGAGAGAAAATTATAATTCTGACAACAGGTAAATCTTGAATCTTCGAACAGGGAGCGATGGCTGAGTGCATCAACTAATGTCACTGCAGTGCATCTGATCGGGAGGTCCTAGGCTCAAATCCCGACGGCGGCAGGATTTTCGACATTAGCTTTTCAACTAGATCGAATTCAGTCGCTGTCTGGAGGAGAATTCTAGCGGCCGGCTGCTCTGATCGGTAGTTTTCCGTGGTTTCTCCGATCAACACCAGGCGAATGCCGGAGCAGTACTCTTAACAATGCAGGCCACGGACCGCGCGTGATCTTTCCTTCCTCCTCCAGCGAGGCTCGCTTGCCGCGCGGGTCTGAACGTGCTCATGAGGCAACACGTGACGCGAAACTTCCGCTGCGGCCAATCCGCGTAGGCTGCGGATCTTCCGCGTCGATCTGTGGGAGCCTTTACTCGGCTCCGCGGGCGATGCGGCGAACGCTTCCCGCTGCCGCCGCCGAAGGGAGGCGAAATAAACACGCCGCGCCCTGCGCGCCGCATCGACCGCGCGGCCGGTGTTGACCGCCGGCGGAAGCGCTGCCCCTCAGCACGCGATACGTTATTCATCGCAGGGCGCGGGTGTCGCGCGGGAGGCTACGGCCGCTCGTGCCCTCTGCCAGGCCCTTCTGGACGGAGGGCCTGCGTCGCTCGCAGTGCGGCACCGCCCCGTGCGTTCTAGCCCACCCCGCCCCTCGCCGCCCCTCCCTCCCCGCCCCGCCCCTTCCCGCCCCTCGCTTACCCTCCCCGCACCGCACCGCCCTGCCCCGCCCTGCCCTGCCACAGTCAGCTCCATCCCGACCTGCCTCGCCCGGCCACATTCAACTTTACTGTACTTCGCACCCCGCCCAGCTCTGCCCGTCTCTACCGCACACTGCTTCATAACGTCCCACTCTGCCCCATCCTGCCACACCCATCACCACCGTTTCCACCTTGCTCAGATCTCCTTCCCCGCGCCTCGACATTCCCAGCCACGCCCCGCTCCGCCACACCTTGCCATGCTCTGCTCCATTCTACCTTACTCCGTCTCCGACCTTCCCACCCCTTCCTGCTGCCTCTCCCCCTCCACATCCCACCATGCTCTGCCAATCTCTGTTCCATCCAACCGAACCACTTTTTCTCGCTTGGCCCCATTCCACCTTACCCTGTTTCGCACCTTCCCGCCTCTTTTTGTTGCGCAATTCCTGCTGATCCACCCCGTTTCGAACTCCAATCCGCCCACATCTGACAGGCGCTGCTCCTGTCTTATCCTTTCCACTCCGCCCCATCCAGATCGTCACGCCCTTCCTGTTCCGTACTTCCTGTTCCACTCCACTTGGCCCCTCACTGTCTCGCCCCGCCGCTCTCCCGTCTTTCACCGTTGTATCTAGATCTACCAAGCCCTGCACGTTCCCTGCAATCGCGCTCCGAATTTCTCTGCATCCCGTTCAATTCACCTTGCTCTATTCTGCCCCCCCCTTACCGAGTTTGCTCCGTTCCGTCCCGCTCCACCCGTCTCAACCGCTCTCCGGCGCAACCTGACTCGCCCACACGCCCACACGCCCACACGCCCACACGCCCACACGCCTACACGCCTACACGCCCGCCCGCCCCCCCCCCCCCCCCCCCCGCCACCCGCCCGCCCGCCCGCCCGCCGCCGCCCCGCCGCCCGCCCGCCGCCCGCCCGCCGCCCGCCCGCCGCCTGCCAGCCCGCCCGCCGCCCGCCGCCCGCCCACCCGCCCGCCCACCCGCCCACCGCCCACAGATCCGCCCGCCCGCCCACCGCCCGCCCGCCCGCCCGCCCCGCCCCGCCCGCCGGACACGCACGCACGCACGCGCCGCCGCCCGGACGCCCGCCCGCCCCGCCCGCCCGAACGCCCGCCCGCCCGCCGTCCTCGCCTCCGGGCTCCGCTCTCCTCATCCCCCTACTCTGGCGCGTCGCGCCTTTTCCGCCAGCCGCCCGCGGGTTTATGGGAAATCCATTTCCTTCCGGTCCGCCCTGCCATCCTGGCTCCGAAGGGCGAAGGGCGGCTGGCGCGCCAGTTCGGGCGCAAAGGGAGCGCTCGACGATGGAGGTTTTATGCAGTGCGACCTCCGAATCACCCCAGACCTCGCGCGCCGTTAAGCACAGCGCCGCGCCGGCTGACTGCGACAAGTAGCGCCCCTGCTTCTTTTCCATTTTCTTTCTAATTTTGATACATATTTCATCTCTCAACTCAGCGATCTGCAAGATGGACGTATTCTTCGCAATCATACAAATGAATAGTCTAGTATTAACGTATGTACAAACGGTTTGTAGAACCGCTTCCATAATTACAACAGTGATGGATCATATCCGTAAATATTGATTGGAGAATTTCAAAGATCGATTCTCAAATATTAATTGTTAAGCACAATCACCAAAGTCAAAGAGAGGCTCCTACACCCAACATAGTTTTGCTGCTTTAGAAACATTATCTTCCTACGTTAACAATTTTACCACACTGGATTTCAAATTGAAAACTGTAGTAACGAAACGACTACAAACAATTGTCTTTTAGTCACTGTATTTCAGTATTTATGGAATTATTTTTTGTAGCATTCTTTTTACCAGGGAGCTCTCCCTCTTGAGAAAATTTTCCTCTGCATGTCAACTTCAGCATGTTAATGAATATTTATTTCTCTGACATTAGAAGCACTTAGCCCGGCTGCCTTGTTATTCTCATTCTGCGTATCTTGTTGAAGGATTTGAAAATCCCATTTTCTATTCCTGCGACCATTTCGGTGGCTTTCTTGCCGCGAGCAGAGGCGCCGAAAGCCGGGAATATTTTGAGATTCAAATGCTCCTAGATCTGGATTTCGTTTGTTTTCTCCCTTCTTTCCCTCACTTTCTGCCCGATGATCTCGGGACAGACTTTTATTCAAATGAGCAGCGTGATGCGCGGCTTTTCCATCGCAAGGGAAGTGAGCCCACTAACATCCGAGATTCGCATCAAAAAGGGTTTAGAAGAACAAATTGAGTTCATTTCCATTTTAACACTTTATGATAACAAAACTACGAAATATTATATCCATTTTTTATGACTCTTCTACTCTATGGGTGTTATTTTACGGTTTCATCTCAGTGTTCAACTGAAAGTCGTAACTGTGCGAATGGAAAAGTTATAAAAAAATTGAAATGCGAACTTTACTCGTGAGTTGAAGTATTGGGTCTTCGTGCTTTACAGAATAGATGAAACCAAATTAATGATTGACTGTTATATTTTGTAACATTACTTCTCAGGGGCATTTCCGCACAATTCAAAATTTAAATAATTGTGAATGAAACAAAGTTTAAAATCATGTATAGAAATTTCAAATATTAAGTAACATTAATCAAACTGCATAGGATTCAAAAACCTTTTCCCCAAAAAAAAGACCAGTTCGAACTATTTCCATATGCTTCTTTGCTCATTTGAAACTGGAAAACCAAGTCCCTTCTCTTATTAAATATTTACTCAATAAAGATGTCAGGGTGAACATATTTGAATTTCCTTTACAAATTTCCATTTAACAAATCGCAACAAATATTCGCTCTCATAGTAGTATTTATTGTATATTTATTTACAATTATTACATTACGGTCTTTCAATAAAAGTCAGTCACCGCATTGTTTTATCGCGAAAAATGGGTCGGTAAATTCTAGCCACGAACGTAGTACTACACGGTGGGTGGTTGTTGGCCTACGCAAAGTAGCGTGTGTAGCAAACCCCGCCCGAGCGGCCCCTGCACGCGAGTGGCAGCGCAAACAGACGAGCGAGCGCTCATATGTGCCATTAAATGCCAGCCTTCGTCTTCGAGTGACAGCGCCATCAATAAAGAAGATCCCGCTCCGTCAAGCGGGACGGGAATGGCCGCGGCGGGGAAGGCGCAAGGGCGGGGTGAGGGATGTACGGTCCGAGGCGGAGACTGGGCGGGGTGGCTGAGACTGGACTGACGGGCCGAACGGGGTAGATCGTAGTGGATGGGGATGGGCTGGGCTGTAAGAAAATTGAAAGACCGAGAGATGCGTTATAGGGTGGGGACGGCTTGGAGCTGTGTGAGAACAGGGCGGGGAGGTTCAGACTGGACCGGCGGACCGAATGGGGTAAAATGAGGTGGAGGGGTTCGAAGGGGATTGGGCGGGGATGTGAGTAGATGGATGAACGTGGAACCGACAGATACGTAATAGGGTGGGGATGGCTCGGAGCTTTGCGAGGGCGGTGCGGGGAGGGTGAGGGATGTACGGCCCGAGGCGGAGACTGGGCGGGTGGGCTGACACAGGAGTGGCGGGCCGAACGGGGTAGAACGTAGTGGATGGGGATGGGCTGGCCTGTAAGAAAATTGAAAGACCGTGAGATGCGTTCTAGGGCGGGGATGGGTCAGAGCTGAGTGAGAGAGGGGCGAGGAGGGGTGGGGGCTGTGCGGGTCGAGGCGGAGACGGAGCGGGGAGACTCAGACTGGACTGGCAGACCGAACGGAGTAAAATGAGGTGGAGGGTTTCGAAGGGGGATGGGCGGGGCCATGAGTAGATGGACCGACAAATGCGTGGTAGAGCGGGGACGACTCGGAGCTGTGTGAGGGCGGGGCGGGAGGTGACGGGCGCTGCCGTCGCGGTGAAGAATAGACGTGCGCTGCCCGCGAGTGTGTGTGTGTGTGTGTGGACGGGGCGTGTGGGAGATGCAGGCATGCGGATTCAGGTCGCGCAGAGGACGATGAGGACGGCCACGCCCACTAGCGATGTGTTATGACATTCTATCACAATGAATATATTAACGTCTGTTATATTGTTTATTTTTATTGTAATGGTATCTTGAGCTTAATAAACGGCATGACAATGAAACAAGAAATAAATTGTTGTAAAAAATACTGATTCTGTTTATGAAGGTCAAGAAATCATTACAAAAGAATCTTATGAAATTCGCCCTCTTCAAACTGCCACCGGTCAGGATGGTGGTAACGATGTGGGATTACTGTTTCTTTCCGCCGTTTTGTCCTGAAACCATTTTAGACTTCATTATACTTGCGTCTTGGTCTCCACTAGAATTTTTTTCTGTGACAGTGTCCAACGTTTTTCTTTCCTAATTTGGGAAAAAGGCTTAAGAATTGTCGAATAATCTCACTTCAGAGCTAAAACATATGATTGCATCATTTTATCTTTCTATAAATCTCATATTTGTCGCTTAAATACGATTAGTTTGTCCTTGTCAGTACCTAAAACATAGCAGGACTCATCTACATATTTTTGATCTAATTGGTCTGCTAGATATTTGATTTTTCTGGCGAATGACTTTACCTTGAAGCCATAAGGTCAAAACTAAAATAGCCATGCTGCTGAAAGGGAATGTAAATTAATGTTGCTGGTGATTGTGTAATAGTCTGATTAACACAGTTAAAGAACTGATAACCGAAAACTAATACTTTAAGTGTATTAGAATACAATAACGCTATAGTATTTTTCTCTTCTGTGATGAAGTGTTTATTCAAATAGGCGCATTAATCAAATTTCAGTGTAGCATTCTAGAATTACAACTATAACTATTAAAATCTACTTTGTTTTCCAAAAGAGATAAATTTTATTTAAGCACTGTACCGTCATGAACACTCTAAACAATGATTTACATATCTGGCGATTCTTAATAATTTGTTAATGCTGTGTGTCATATTTAGTATATGCAGTCTATGCGATTTTTACATAGCTGCCTGTGAAGTAAATCAGCTGTTACGGTGTCATCCAGTCGGAAAGTTGAACGTGACGTGTAGTGACGTCACTGTAGTCACGTGCAAGGTCTCGATTGGATGGCACCGTAACAGATGATGAAATGTCACAGGCAGCTATGTAAAAATCGCAGTATAGTTATTGCTAAAACTTAAATTACACGTTTCATGGCAATTGCAACATTAATCATCTACTGCCTTTCGATTATAAAAATTCGTTGATTTACGAGAATACTTAGAATACCACTTCTAATTCTCGTATAAAAAGGTGTTCTTTCGGCATCCAACTACTAACAAACTCTTGAAATGAGCAACCACCTGATGTCTTTACTCCGATCGAGGAAACAGACGCCTCTGAAATACCCTCTCTGCCCAGTCCGCAGAACACGTTGGTATTGCATATTGTGTACGCTTTCCTCAGCTACAACAAAACTATTTAAATTTCTCATTTTCTTTTCTAACTCACAACAAAAAATATCTGTAGAAACTTATCACATATTTTGTGACATATGCACGATATTTCCGCGATAAATATGGAACTCTAAAAAATATGGAACCGTAAAGTTTGAATTCCAACAGTTTGGGAGAAAATGGTTAAACGTTCTATAAAACATTCGTCCAGATCGTTTGTCGTACGATAGAAAACCAATGGGCGAATAAAGTTTCATGGATATCCTCATATTTTGTGCATCTTTCTTTCGTTTTATACACTGGCATTTCCTGTGAAATATTTCCATGAGAGTTTTAATAATTCTAATTAGACTGTAAATATTATGTCCAGAGAGAATCAATTGTTGTAACTAGATAGTATTAAGAAGAATAAATAATGTGATTAAAAAATATACTAAACTCGTGTAGTTACATTTTCCACCAAGGTTCAGTTTCGATATTTTGCATCATTGTTTAATTAAAAGTTTAAAAAATTGTTAACCCCATGAAAACACAATGACAATTTTACAAAATGTTTGAGAGGATTGCAACGTGACCTATTTCCAAAGATGTTAGTTTTTATTTTCTATAACTTAATAAGTAAAATAAATTCTCCTCATCACACGAAATTAAAAACAATTAATATCAAGAGTACATAAAAATTAACCACATTGGTTCAATCAGTTGTATTTTTTTCTCCGGAACGTTTCTCTCAAAGACCCGCATTCCAACGAGTGAGAACATTGTTACAATTTAAATAGGACGAAAAAATAAAAATAATTATACACCGTATAGGGAAAATTGTTCTCTGATCATTTGCTACCTAACAATACTGCGTCATTCGAGTTCTATCTCATTATGTTTTACACGTGAAAGAAATAAAACGAAAAAGGGGATAAAACGCTTATCCCCTTTTTTTATAAAAAGGGTGTAGGACTGAAGGTTCATTTTGTTTTGCGTGTCGCGTCACAATGGGGTTCCAACTTGTTAGTGCACTGCGTGGCTGCCAGCGCGTTGGTGCGTGGGCGCCTGGCGATGCGGGTGGGGGAGAGGGAGGGGCGGGGTGGGAAATGGAGGAGGCGAGCGCTGGGATGGGCGTGCGTTGTCGCACGTGCAGACAGCTGGCTGGGCGCCAGGGCCCAGCGAGCAGGGACGGCCGGCGCGCGGGGCGGAGCCAAAGCAAGGGCAACGAGGCCCCGCCACGGCGCACTTGTTGAGCCGGTTCTGCTGGCAGCACGCTCCTCCCCGTCCCTCGCCACGCCCCCTTCACTACCCGCACGCCCCCTTGCCACCTGGCCACTCCCCATCCGAAACCACCCTTTTCCACTCTGCCTCGACATGCCTCTCCGCCTTCGCTCCTGTCCTCTCCCATCCCCGTCCCTTGCCACGCCCACCTTTCCACTCGCCCCTCTACTACCCTCATGCCCCCTTGTCACCTGGCAACTCCACACCCGAAACCACCCTTCTATACTCTGCCTCGACATGCCTCTCCGCCTTCGCTCTGTTCTCTCCCATCCCCGTCCCCTGCCACGCCCCCTTCACCGCCCGCACGCCCCCTTGCCACCTGGTCACTCCCCACCAGAAACCACCCTTCTGTACTCTGCTTCGATATGCCTCTCCGCCTTCGCTCTGTTCTCTCCCATCCCCGTCCCCTGCCACGCCCACCTTTCCTCTTGCCCCTCTACTACCCTCACGCCCCCTTGTCACCTGGCAACTCCCCACCCGAAACTACCCTTCTCTACTCTGCCTCGACATGCCTCTCCGCCTTCGCTCTGTCCTCTCTCATCCCCGTCCCTGACCACGCCCACATTTCCACTCGCCTCTTCACTACCGGCACGCCCTCTTCCCATCTGGCCACTCCCCATCTCAAACTACCCTTCTCTTATTCTCTGCCTCGCCATGTCTCTCCGCCTTCGATTTGTCCTTCTCTCTCATCCCTATTCCTTGCCACACCCCCTCCCCACCCGCCCCTTCAGGACGTGGACCTCTTCAACGAACCCCCACTCGCACCTTCTCTCCCTTCCCCCACATTTCCCTCCCCCAAGCCCCGCGCTTCGCTAACCCTTGCCACCTCGCCTCTTCCCTCTTCAAAGCACCTTTCTCTTCCCTTCTGACCCGATATGCCGCTCCTCCCTCGGAGAATCTCCTCGTCCCTCAATCCCCTCCTTATCCGCTCCATCACGTCCCGGATCTGGACGAACAAACCTTTCTCGCGGCCGCCCTCCGCTCCCCCACCGACCCCTCCTTTTGAATATTTCTGCCCCGTGTTTCTCTAAACCTTCCCATCTCGCCTCTCCCTTCCATAAATCAATCTTCTCGCCCCTTCTGCCCTGCTGTCTCCCCGCCCTATCAGAATCTCCTCGTCCTAACCCCTCTCTACTCGCCCCTTCAGGTCCCGGACCTCTTCGACCAGCTCTTAATCGCACTTTTCTTCCCCTCTCCCTACCATCCCCTCCTCCTTTGCTTCCCCGGACGCTCCCTCCCCACCTACCCTCCCCAACCATGCTCCTCCTCCTCGCAACCCCGCCCACGCCTCATTCATACTTGCCTTCCATTCCCTCATCCCCCTCTCGTCCTGGATATCCCTTCCCCGTGCTTCACGTCCCACACGACACCTTTCCGTCTCCCCCACCCCTCCCCTTCCCCACTCTCTCTCCCCCCTTCCGCACCGCCATGCCTCTCCGCCCTCAGACTCTCTTCGTCCCTCTAACCCCTCTCTACCAGCCCCTGCACGTTCCGAACCTCCTTATCCAACCCTTACTCCACCTCCCCTCCTCCTTTGCTACTCGCATGTCCCTTTCCCACCTCACCTCTCCCCTCCCGTCTCTTCCCCGCACCCCTGCCCACGCCTCATTCCTGGACATCCCTTCCACGCGCTTCGCGGCCCGCACGAACCCATCCTACCTCTCCCCACCGTTTACCCCTCCCTTCCATGCTTCCCCACCTTGTCGTCTCTCTCGCTCCGCCCCGCCGCGCCCTCCCACCGCTGCCATAACCTCGCCCACGTCGCACGCGCCACCCACGCCGGCGCCAGGGCCGCCACGCGCGCGCCCCGAGTGTGGCTTTCATGGCTGTCTCGTCTCGCCCGCGCTCGGGTTTCCCTCCGCCCACAATGGAGAGCGCCTTCTTTACGACGCCTGCCCTGCACGAAGCCGCCCCTCGCCCCGCCCCGCGCATGGAAAGTATCCTGCGTTGCGCTCATTTACATGGAGGCAACATGAGCACCAGCAGCGCTCTCTACTCCAGAGTAATTTCATGCCAGTGCTTGCTTCTTTTTTTTGTTTTTGTATTTACGTGCTTGCCTTTCACTTACCTTATAAAATGGCTTTATAAAGTGAAGTAAATTCCTGTTCAAACTTTTTGTCTCTTCTTAACGCAATATTATTTCACTCATTTACCAGTGTATGTCATAAGAAGTACGTAGTATATTGGTGATGTAAACAATATCATAATAGGACATTATGAAACGATAATGTAAGGACGGGTATTATTACACGAGTGTGATGTTACGATTCGAGCGAGGTAGAGCGAGTATTGTAAACTTCACACGGGTGTATTAATACCCATTACATCGAGTTTCATACGGTACTTTTTCTACGACTTTTATTAATTAAACTTTCACATTGAATCGTTTGGCAGTTGACATATTGAATTCAGCCGAGGCCACCTAACCCTCCCCTCGCATGCTGCTGGAGGTGGCTGTGGTTACCAATTCGCCTGCGAAGGAGTACTGCGCCAGTCAAATAGGATCACAGTGAAATTACGATCCAATTTATTTAAAATAATATTGAACAAAGAAATTACTACTAATAAAATAAATTAAAACTGACAAGAATAATATAATATAAAATAAAATTTTAATGTACACAATCGAAAGAAACACTACAACGATTAGCAATGATTAATTAAGTGTCAATACTAGGTTTGTAAACTTCTCTGTGATTAGTCAAGAACCTGTATCATAATGAAATCTATATCGTAGAGTATCATTACACGCACGTAATGTTGACTGCAACTGGTTGCAGTCAACAAATAACAGCATTATACAATGGGAGTAAAAAAAAATTACAGACGCTTCATAACAAATCATTCACCTAACACTCCGACGGTTCCAGTTGTTTATCACTCAGTAGATACGAATAATTATTATTTTGGTCCGTGCAAGTGTGATAACCTACTTACATGAAACCCGGTGCTCAGACTGAACGATGACACGTAATGTGTCATGTACAACAACCGAATATCCTGAGATACAATTTTGCATATGCAACAGGTCATTCATTACGTCCTTCCTTCGCGTGGCTACACTCCTACCTGTCTGCTCAAAACCGCAAACCTCTGTGTAATGCCCGGCCATTGCAGTCGTTAACGCTAGATGAATTACAATCAGATTGTATATCGTAGCCCAAAGCAGAGCGGAACACCACTTATCTGATCTGTGTTTACTGCTATCCGTGCGTAACACTGATGAATGTTGAGAATCGTTTGGAGAGGTGTAGGTCATACTATTGGTCAAATTATAATATGATATGCGTGACTTCGTATTTTGATTCATGAACTCTATTTTATTTACGTAAGATTTTATTAACTGCGAAACAAGATTGCGAACCTTTTTACCACTTGCAAAAGTAGCAGTATCGTATGTTTTCATCAGGTGCATTTTATACCATTAAACTTTTCAAATCGAATGAAAATCATTTGCAAATCCTAACTGCTATAAAAGGATATCGCTGTTTGTGATTTTTTTGTAACAACAATTTTGTTAGGAACTATACTGTGTGTCTGTGCGAGTACGTTTTAAAACAGAAAATCAAATGAAGGGGGGGGGGGTAAAACAGAAGCTATTGGAACAATTGACGATTGCGAAATGAAGCGACTCTTGGGATGGAAGGGGTTGGGGCAGGGAAGGGAAGGGTCGTCCAACGAACCATAAATTTTCGCAGTGCCCGGAAGTTCAACACAAATTAAAGTTCGTTAAAATGAAAATTGAAATGGAAGCTGAGCTTGTGATCATAAAAGCAAAACTGTTTTGCAGGTCGAAGCAGTCAAAGCATCGAGTCGCTGATCACCACTTTCCCCAAACGAACTATTTTGTTCCAGCAAATTTGTATGTTATTGAATTATGGGACGCTTGTATTCCTCTTGTGCTGACATAGATTTGTTTTCTCTTTGATTCATTACTTCTCACTTTCGTGATGGCACATTTGCAGATAAAGTGCAAAGACGTATTATTTGTAAGAATTTTTAATCATGCTGGAATTCACGTTTTGCTTTTTTCATAACACGTATTTAGTTAATACCGTACACTTTAATGGTACAAGCTTACACCATAAAATTCATTTCTGTGTAGAAGACGATACAATAAATATGATAGTTAGGTTTTATGAGGTGAGGTAAATTACACATCGCCAGTAATACTTTGACAGTAGAATTTGATACTTGCGGCGTTGCATTTTGAAATGTAATTTTAATTTTTGTCTAGACAATCACAATATTTTTCAAGTCTTCATTACTTTTAGGTGTGTAAGATTTAAGAATTCTTAAAAAAGTCTATAAAACTTTAATTTTAATTCACACATTTATACATTCCACCCACGTGTGTCATTTCGACACCAAAAACTTGTTCATTTTCTGGGATCTGCCACGTTCTCGCCCTTTCCACTAATTAGAGAAAGTCATGGTGGCGCACTAGTATGCCCAACCTTTCCGACGCTATTTATCTTTTCATCATTGATTAGGTTCTCTTCCTTTACGTAAAAGTGTTAGAGTTCCAACAAATTTTGTAGTAAGATATATTTTAAGACACCATAAAATATGGTGGATGATAACGTAATGTAGACATTTGTATCTGTAATTTCAAGTCCGACACCTTTGCATTTCATTATTAATGAAGGTAATAATGTATTCCTTAAGAAAAGCCCGGTGACATTTTTTGATATCTTGAACCGCTCTTTAGTTTAAGTACAGTTGTACAATTTTGGAAAAGTGACTCGCGCGATCATGTTGTATTTCAAATTCCATGTATCTCAATGGAAATTTGTGAAGTTCTACCACTTTAAGTGAAATAGTTCTTGAGACATAGGGGTTTGTGTGACTTCGTATGGCGTCGTTGTACGACGAATGGAATTAAAATTAATTTTCTATTTATTAATACACAGTTGTAAAATTGCAGCAAACTCGTCAAAAATCGCAGCATGAGGTTAAACAAACAAGAAAACTTTGAATTTTTCATTTAAAATCAAAAGCAAAACGATCGAATCAGGCAATACAGAGATAATTGTATCCATTATATTATCATCCGATATCTTTAATAAGGTTTTAAGATAAGCTCGATCGCAACTTTGGGGCCACCTTGCATTTTGCATACACAAAGATGTCATAATTAATAATCAAAATAGAAACTACGTCCGAAAGTTTCTGCATTCCTGTGCGCCACTGCGACCTCGTCTAAATTGCCTTTGTCTGAGATTTCCTGCGAGAATCTACCGGTCTTCTCGTCTCATTTATCTCTAAACTTTGATTTCTGATTCCAAAGAACGTGCAACACACATTTCGCTTCGCGCGATTGACTCCCTGTAGATTTAATTTTTTCTCTCTTTTCGAAAGCAAAAGGAAAAACTCGCCCGAGATGTAATAAATTATTTTTATTACAAAAGCGAGTTTCTACAATATGTATTAGAGAGATCTCATTTCTGCTAGGGCTTCGTAGGGTCTTGCAAGATGGTCGAGATGTTTCCGAAGAACGTAAAGAAATCGACAGTGATAGATAGGTGTTTATTATTCTGCAGGGAGGTATATACACCCTGGTGGCAGAAGTGATGTGTAAGATCCGACGATGCGCAAGTTGATAGTGAAGATGACTATGCTGTCTTGGGTGCTATGTAGAGAAAATCTTTCAGTTGGTACACATGATAACTTGTCAGCTGGTGAAATATCAAGTGCGTCTTTATGCTTTGCCAATTTTAATCCTCTGATATTGATTTTCTTCGAAAAACGGATGTTTATTAATATTAAAAATGATCAAGAATATTATGAAAATAATAGTAATACAGTAGCGAAAAAATATTAAGTTCTCTTCACAGCGACCAGCTCAAGGTGCCCTACCCTGGACGGACTAAGTGGGTCCGAGATATTATGGGCTTATTGATGTAAAATTAAGATCTCAAGTGCACTTACACTTCTGGTAATCGGTAGCTTCTTCTTGCGACGGGCTTTTTCTAGTGAGCAACTCTTAGTCTTTGGCTCGGCTCGTAATGAGGAGGATGGCGACAGCGGGGTGGTGGCGAGAGGGAAGGCGTTGGTGGAGGACGCCAGCGAGAACGTGCCCAGTGAAGGTGTGAGTGAGAGAGGCAACAAAGGCGGGCTGAGGGTGACGGTGACGTGAAAGGCGAGGGTGTGAGCGAGGGCGGAGACGAGGGCTTGGGTGAGGGCGAAGGCGGGGGCAAGGGCGAAGGCGAGGGCAAGGGTAAAGGTAAGGGCAGGGAAAGGGTGGGAAAGACGGGTTCGGGAGAAGATAGATCGGAAGGCGGTAAAGTGAGGGCGAGCATATTTGACGAGTTAGAAGACGGTGAATAACGCGAATGCAGGAACTGGCACAGGGCGGAAATGTCTGGCGGGACGGCATCGATGACTACAAGGACGAGTGCATGAAAGCGGGCGAGCTGGAAGGAGTGCGACGGGATACGGCGCGGGCGGGGACGCGGTGGGGGTGCGGCGGAGGCAGAAAATATGCGCACACGCGGCGCCTCGCAGCCCCGAAGGAATTTCGATGGAATACTTGCCCCGCTATGTCGGTTTTAATAAGCTCAGCGGTGCGGCCGGCCTGCGAGGTCCCTCGGCCCCCGCCGCCACCCACGCTGCCGCGCCACCGTCGCGCCTCCGCCGCCGCCGCCGCCGTCTCCGCCGCTGCCTCCGCCACCGCCGCCATCGCTGCCTCCGCCACCGCCGCCACCGCCGCCACCGACGCCACCGACGCGCCGCCGCCGCCCCAACATCCGTGGCCTCCACCGCGCCGCCGCCTCCCTGGCCGCCACCGTCGCCGCCACCGTCGCCGCCACCGCCACCGTCACCGCCACCGCCGCCACCACCGCCGCCGCCATCGTTTCCACCACCGCCGCCACCACCGCCGCCGCCACCTCCGCCACCGCCATCGTCTCCACCCCCGCCACCGCCACTGCCGCCGCCACCACCGCCGCCACCACCACCATCCCCACAATCACCACCGCCACCGTCACTACCATCACCACAACCACCACCACCACCACCGCCACCGCCGCCGCCGCCGCCGCCACCACCACCACCACCACCACCACCACCACCACCACCACCACCACCACCACCATCACTACCATCACTACCATCACCACCATCACCACCATCACCACTGTCACCGCCACCGCCACCGCTTCCGACTCCGCCGCCGCCGCCGCGTCCCGGACCGCGCAATAACCTGTTAGCTGCATCTTCACCGCTTGCATTACGCGCTCTTCGTGCTCAGCTGCGGTCCATGATGTAGCGCGCTGTGAAAAGAGCTGCTCGGCAGCCATTTCTATTGGCGTGTGGCAGCCATTTCTATTGAAATTTTGATATGCAGTTGCCTGTGTGCGAAGGCAAATAAATGATTCGAATTAAACTGAAAATCGAAGTCCTGTGTAATATTAATTTTATGATCATACAAATATAGTAGCATTAACTCTATACAATGTGCTAGTATTTTATCAAGTTTGACATATTTCACAGCTTAATATTATTGGCACTGCCAGTGAAATGTGTGTATTGTTTCCTGCCTTAAAATGATAACAAAGAGATGCACGTACAAAGCGAGGCAAATGAATGAAATCAAAACTTTAATGCAATTTCAGTATCCCATGTGTTCAGTTAAGAATGAATTTTACGAATCTTGCAATTTCATAACTGTGATAATAGAAAGCTATATCTACAAAAAGGTACTGAATATTTTATAATATATTAAAGCACCATTACAGTTAAGGTTGGTAAACGTGGATGTCTTATTTGAAATTTATTATTTACTCAGGACAACGTACTTTTATATTTGTTTGTAGACCATTTCCTCTTAAAATTATTAACATTGTTTTCATTGAACAAAAGTTCTGTGCGTAACCGGACATCTCATATTCTTTCAGATTTTCGTTCATTGAATTGGTTTGTTTCTGGCGTGACAGTTAGACCTGTGTCATGTTCCATTTTTCACGCCAGAAACTACTTTTCAAAACGCTCGTAAAAGTGATATAATGGATGATGGTTTACAAAGCTCGCCATGTAATAGGAACGGAAACGGACTGGAATATAAATGCTCTGAGAGCCAATGTCAACTGGACGTACAAGTAAACGGAATATGATATCACGACTTTACTTATATCTAGCTTCTAAAAATGTTCTAGTCTGGCTAAAGGAACACACACCGCTGGCGAAAAGAAAATTCTAATATATTCACGAAGAAATTTCAGAGAAAGGCAATCATGAACACAGATTCTACATAATTTAAATGAATGTTGAATTTTTTTTACTTTCATTACACTTTCAGATTTTCTGCAAGATATTTAGATAGTAAAGTATTTGAAGCGTGTGTACGAAGCACATAATGTGTTATGACATTGTGTAGAGCAGATAGCTTAAAGTGCTATCAGATCATTTGCTATCTGTCTTATAAGTTGTAGAGTTGTTAGTCACATCCTGGTTTTTATATTTAAAAAGAAATTATTCTAAAATTTTCAATTTTTACTTTCTCATAGACGTATGTATATACGGAATAGTGTACGTTGCGTAAAGTTATATAATGCTACTATGAAAGCTGGTGTTTTAAAGACAGCAAAACTCTTCCTGTGGCTCCCTGATACCCTTTAAAAGAGTATTTTTCCTTCTCCTATACGTAGTAAATTACTTTCTCTAATACGAAGCGTAGTTAGAATCCACATTTTGTGATTTGTTAACACCGAATAAGATACTTTTTCATAATGTCCGTCTGCTTTCTTGTTCGTCCGTCTGTGAACAATACTAGCGTCTAAATTATTTTTGGCCAAAAACGATTTTTTTATATCGATCTAACAATGCAATTTTTAAAATAATTTTTTAAAAGTGTGGGTGCTTCAAATAAAACCCCCAGGATATTTTCAAAATTTTCTCAAAAATAGCTCCAATTTTTTTCATTAAATGTCTTATAAGAACAGACTAAAATGTACTTATAACGATGGCACATATCCAATTCCCACTGTTATCAATGAATTTTCGAAAAATACAAAAGTTTGACATTTTCGATCTGCCTTTTACAACTATGTTATTGAAGATAGAGATTTTATCTTCAATTGGAATTTCTTCTTCACAATTAATTCTTTAATTATTTCTACGAAACTAATCAGACAATATTAGTTAAGGTTTTGCACAACTTTAATGAAATATATCTCAAGTGGTTAATATATACATTACGGAAGTTTTTAATTCATTGTTAAATTTGTAACTACAAGCGCTTCAAATGATTTCTCATGAAAGTTTCTGTCAAAATGAGGTAAAAATTATGAATTTTCAGATGCGCTCCAACAACAAATTCTCAAAATGCTCTCAGTTTTTTAATGAAAATGTGCCTAGGTTTCACTCGTCTAAAATATTCTTAAAATCATAATCATCTTTTACAATTAGAGGACACAAAATTGAGAAACTATGAAAAAAATAAATTTCACGTAGATTATCTGATAGGTTGTAGTTGGTGAGAGTGTGAAAGGAAACCGAAAAGTAGACTTTTAGGCTAAGCTTTTAAACTAAAAAAAAACTATAAAACTATCGTGTGCGGGAATGTCAGTGCTATTCTGTAGTATCATCAGTTTGATTTAATTTTTACTTTTAATGTTCATTTCTACATCTATATTATGCATAAGTATTTCCATAGAAGTATTATGGGTAATAAAAGGTTTTTCGTTGCTTATGTTGACCTTTTAATCGGTGTAAACATGGGTGATCAGTCTCTAGTTAATCGATAATTTAATTGAGACAAAAAAAATTACTTATTTGATTATAAAAGAGGTTTTCATATCAATTATCTTATAATTACTCCAGTTTTTCACTGAAAATTATTTTAATCCTATATTTTCGAATATAGTCTATCGCAAGTGACGATTCCTCTGTCACACATTGCCAAAGATGGTAGAGTTTTATAAAAATATCAATTTTCTGTCACATACTATAATTCAGTGCAAAATAATATAATTGTTGACTCACGTATTCGATTAGAAAGCAAGTTCTCTCTACAAATTTTATCATTTTTAAAGATTTTTCATGAACACCAAATTCAATAATAGATTCTCTGAATGTATTTTCCGTATATGGCAGCATATTATTTGTAGAAGATTGCCACCGTGGATGCGGATTCTTATAAAATTTTAATAATCTATTGGCAATAATCTACGACGCCTACCATGAAGACCTGCAGTAAGACACAAAGTATTATCGTATCTTGATGATGTATAGGTAGGAGTTTGCATTACAGGTCTGGCGACGGATCTGATTCTTACAGAATATAATTTATATCCCATTGATGCCCTATGTCGTTTACCATAGACGATCTGCGCGCGTCATAAAGCGTGGCTCGTGCGTTAAAGTCTTTTCTGGGAGATCACCGCCGCGCCGGCCGGGCGCGGAGGTACCGCCCCCTCAGCCACCGCCGCCACCGCCGCCGCCGTCATCGCCGCCGCCATCGCCGCCGCCATCGCCGCCGCCATCGCCGCCGCCATCGCCGCTGCCGCCCCAGCGGCAGCGATATTTGCGGAGCACCGCGCGATCAAAGGCGCGTACGCCGCGAAAAGGATAATAACCCAACGGAGCAGATTCTCATTTGTAACTTCGTCCGGCTGCGCCAAGGCTAAATTGGAAACGCTGCTTCGCTCTAATTTGGACATCAAAAGCGGCTTCTGAATGACTTTCTCTCGGCGAGTGTTTACATTTATCGCCGGCCTGGGCCAATATTTGTCCCGGGCGTGTTTTGAGGGCCAGATCCCGTTTTTGCCTTTTGCCGCACGCGTAAAAGAGGGGAGGCGAGTTGCTGGGAGCCGGGAGCGATTCTCTTGTGGTCGCGTTGTGCGTGAGGGGCGCCGTGGTGTTGCTCTGCCGCGTTATTGACTCAGGTGTACTGCGAAAGGCTGCTGCCTCTTGTGACACCGTTCGTGCTATAAAAATAAAATATCAGTTGAATTTCGCAGTACATTTTAATATCATCTTTCACTCTGACACAGAAAAAAGCAAGTGGAATCCAAACGCGTCGTGATGCGCGTATATTATAACGTTTAAATAAATGTTAAGATCTCCACGAAAATATCACTGCCATGTCTGAAAACTGAACAAGTATGATGTTCGTTCTGTACGTACAATGGTAATTGGAATGGTTATTTACAAAAAATGCTGGTAGGAGTGAGGAGAGCCTACCACTTGTAACATTTTACAGAATATTTAATAGACTTTATTATATCATTATTTAATGACTCAGGTTTAGACCTAATTAGACTTAAAAATCTTTTGTTTTCCTAGTCTTTGTAAACCAAATTTTATTTTGTATCAAAAATATTTGTTTTTGTTCTAGTGTTTATTGAATATCGTATGTATGATATAATTTATTAATTACACATTTAGTACCATTGTTTAAATTAACTACTTTACAATGACCAGTAATTTACACGATACAATTCTACGAAACGTCTGCGGAAATCCCAATGTTAGCACTACATTATCAACAAAACCTTACAGCATAATTTAATTCCGGCGGAGACAAAACGCCGTGAATACGAAATGCAGCACCTGTTTGTGGACCTGGGATGCAAATGGGACCCTATTCGGAGTTCCGAGGCGCAGTTGGCAAGTGTCAGCTGGGGGAAGGCGGTGGGCGGGCAGGGGTGCCAGGGGCGCTGGGAGATGCAGTGCTGTGAGGCGTGAACGTCAACGGAGACGTGGACGTGGGCGAGGGTGGAGGAGCGCGGGCAGGGCACGACGCTGCCGTGATCGTGGGCGTGGACGTGGCCGTCAGCGTGGGTGGGATCATGGGTTAGGGAGCGGGCGTCGGGGCAGAAGTTGGTGGGTTTGCGAGGCGGGGGCGGGGGTCGCTTGGGCTTGGACTTGCAGGAGGAGTAGGAAGGTGAAGGTAAGACGAGGGTGAGGAGGACGACTAGGATGTGAGTGAGAGCGAGGACAAGTTCGAGGGCGAGGGGAGGTTGAGGGTGAGGGGAGGGTAAAGGCAAGTGTGAGGACGAGGAGAGGGTGAGGGCGAGGGGAGGGTGAGGGCGAGGGGAGGGTGAGAGCGAGGGGAGGGGGAGGGCGATGAGAGGATAACAAGGGCGAGGATGAGAGGGGTACGGGTGGGGGATATGAGAGTGAGGCGGGAGAGGGGTGCGGGTGAGGGTGATCGTAAGAGCGAGAGAAGATTGAGAACGAGAGTGAGGGCGAGGACGTGGGTGAAGGCGAGGTTAGGACGATGGCGAGGGTAGAGTGAGGGTAAGAGATAGGGTAAGGGAGGGCGAGAACGAGGGAAGGGGAAGGAAGAGGGCGAGGGAATGGGGAGGGGGAGGGAAAGATGAGAGTTATGGAAAGGGGAGAGTAAGGGGGAGGGTGATGGCGAGGGGAGAGTGGAGTCAAGGGAAGGGTGAGGGCGAGGGGAGGTGAGGGCGATGAGAGGGCTACAACAAGGGTGAGGGTGAGGGGGTGAGGGTGAGAGGGATGAGGGTGAGAGGGTGGGTGAGGGGGTGAGGGTGATCGTAAGAGCGGGACGAGATTAAGAACGAGGGTGTGGGCGAGGACATGGGTAAAGAAGAGGCGAGGACGACGACGAGGGGAGGGTGAGTGGAGGGCGTGGCTAGTGTAAGGGCGAGGGCGAGGACGAGGGTGCGGTCGAGGATGTTGGACGGACGATGACGAGGACGCGGGCGTGGGGAGTGAGGCAGGCGGATGCAATGACGTGCCAGACACCTGGCGCGGCGCAGGGCGCTGCGGGGCGGAGGGGCGCGGACAATAGGCGCTGGCAATCAGAGCGCGCGGATCGACCTGTGCGCGCCGCGCCTGGCAGCTCGCGCCTGCCCCGTCCCCGCTCCCGCCCCCGCGCTGGCGAAGCCGCAATCTCCGCCGCCGTGGTGCTCCGTCCGTGTCTCGTTAGACACCCCGCTTCCGTCGCCCCTTCCCCACCGCCGGCCCGCCCGCCGCCGCTCCTCTCCCGCGGTGCTGCTACTTCAGATATTTGTTGAATCTTTATTTCAGTTACTAATTCACCCGAAAGAATAAATCGTTGTTTTACACAAACTAAATTGTGATCCTCTTCCTCACTAAATTTTTTAATCGTGCGATTCGCGTAGTTGCAGGGATCGCAAAGCCTCCCCCCTTCGTGAATGACTAATCCTTTACGTTAGGTTGTGGAGATGATAGATGAGAATGATAATGATGGGGAGGTATTGAATGGAATGATCTCTCTTAGATAGTGTTGAATTGAGTACTGCTCCGGCATTTACATGAAAGAGCTCAGGGAAAACCACGAAAACTGATGACAGAAGCCTATGATTCTATTCGTCGATTGCGTTGGAACCGGCGGTGTATCCGATTGAATATCGTCTATCCTGGCATGGAGTTTTGTTTGACAATGATGGCACGCTTGTGCAATTAATCGCTATTTCAATCTCAAGTTGTCCCAGTATCAGTGCTGCTCAAGTGAGCGGCCCACTTGGCATTCTTTGACCCAGGGCTTATCTGTGGGCCAGCGGTGTGGACAGCTGCTTGTTGTGACTGGAGGGAAAAAGAGGCGCTAGGACACGATGGGCTTTAGTCTAGAAGAAGACGAGTGTAGTGAATAGCATTCGGGACACTTAATTGAGCCGCAGAAGACGGTCTGGCCGAAATCTTGCATTTGGGCAGCGATGTCTAAAAGCTTGGATTGTAGCGGCGGTTGCGAGCATATAAGGTGTGCGTGTCAAAGTCCAAGTTGCGAGCATATAAGGTGTGTAGGTCAAAGTCCAGGTTGCGAGCATATAAGGTGAGCGGGTCAAAGTCCAGGTTGCGAGCATATAAAGTGTGTAGGTCAAAGTCCAGGTAGCGAGCATATAAGGTGTGCGGGTCAAAGTCCAGGTAGCGAGCATATAAAGTGTGTAGGTCAAGTGTCGAGCATATAAGGTGTGTCAAAGTCCAAGTTGCGAGCATATAAGGTGTGTAGGTCAAAGTCCAGGTTGCGAGCATATAAGGTGAGCGGGTCAAAGTCCAGGTTGCGAGCATATAAGGTGTGCGAGTCAAAGTCCAGGTTGCGAGCCTATAAGGTGTGCGGGTCAAAGTCCAGGTTGCGAGCATATAAGGTGTGCCTCAAAGGAACTGCTGATCTCTCAGATTACCCTCTCCGCGTGATCGCATGCGAAGTTATCAGTTGCGCCGTCACCCGCTCCCGGGGCCCGCGTTTCGCCCTTGCCGACCACAGCTCAACATGTTGCGCAGCAGTCCCCTCCGCTCTTTCAGAATTTTTTGATTTCGGAACACGAAAGGAGATCGTCTCTGTGTACATAATTTTGAATTTTTTAGAAGGTAACTCTAAGATTATATTAAGCAAAACCATGCTCATAATCGAACTATTCAGTGTCTCGTACCTTCGGTTTAGATGTACTGAATACACCTTAACAGTTTATCCAATTTACGTTGTAAGTTAAATATATTCCTTTGACTCTTGAATAATTATGCAGAGATTTCCGTTTTAACTGAAATTTAATTGTGTAATAGATTTCATTTATATGTTTAATCAGAGGTGAAGGATTTAGTACGGATGGGACAGTTTACCGATATAGGTAGGAGCTCTCGTATTTAGAGAATGGCACATGGATAGTTAATCAGTATAACCGTGATTAAGAAATGCGATGAAACATGACGTTGGGTCGAAGAAGATTATAAAAAATATTTTTATAAGATTAACTAAAAGGCTTAATTGAATGTATTGCATGTCGTTTAATCGAGCAACTACTTAAAAGACGAATTAACTTCCTCCGCGAAATAGAAGATTGCACTGAAATACAGTGTACGTAGAAAAGATATTGCATAAATAAATTACTTTTTTTGCCTTAAGTATTTATTTAGTGGTGTTCTATACCATAACATTATTAAGACATAGAAAAGAAATTCCGAGTACGAAGCTATGTTCCTTGTCCTTTCATCCCTCTTCTTTTAGTGCCAACATTTGCATATTAAATGAGCGCCCCTGTTTCACTCCGTTGGGCACAGTTGGCTCGCGTTGGCACCCTTGCGCCTTTTCCTCTCTGCGAAGACCTGCGCCACGCGGCCTTCTCTTCATCTCCCCCTCTTTTCGCCCAGTGCTCCCACCATCCCCTCTTCGGGCCTCACATCAACGCTCCCTGCCCCCTCTTCTCTCCTCTCCTCTCCCCGCCCCGTCGCGATCTGCCCCACTCCGAAACACAGTGCCCCGACCCATAACGCGGTGCCGAACCCCAAAGCAACCGTTCTGCATCGCTGCACACCATCCTCACAACACCCCCTGCCCGGCTCCGTCCCCATATCCTACTTCCTCTCGTCCCACTCCGTCCCTTCCCCCAACTTCTGCCCCATCTATTTCACCCCAACACCATGCCACTCAATACCACATCACTCCATAATACCCTCCTCATATCGCGGCGCTCACCGCCATATCCCTGCCTTACGGAGTGTTTCTGAATAAATGTTACAAACTTCTCGGGCATGTAGAGGGGTCGAAAACGTTCACTATTTACAATGAACATGTAGCGGGAAATGTTGTATAACAGTTATATACGTGTACACACATGGAATTTGTCCCTGGTTTTAGGAAAACCCATTTGAACAGGTGTTTTGCAGGTCATCATTTGTTGCAATTTCCTAAAAGTCAGGGGCAAATGCCACATTTATAAATGCAAATAATTCTAATATATACAATTTTCTCTTATACTTTATTTGGCAAATGTGGTCATATTCGACCTCTCTATATCCTCTAGAAGATTGTAACATTTATTCCAAGGCATCCTGTATACTACCGTACTCCACTTTGCCAGTCACCGTCACACTCCACCCCTCCCCACTCAAATATTTCATTGGGCACGTGCAGCCCAGCGCGGCCCGGCAGAGACTGGCGCGGCTGACGGACAGGCGACGGCGGTGGCAAGCCCCACCCCTTCCCCGCGCCGCAATTGGTCCGCCCGCCCTCCTCGCTACATCTCGCCAGGGACTCGGTTTAGCAGCCTTCTCCTTTCTTTTTCCTCCCTTTCTTTTTGCGCTTGGTCACCCAGCAGCCTCCTGGGAGCGCTGACGAAAGGATCCGCCGGCAGAGTGATCTCACTCGTACACTCTTCTCCCCAACGCGAGAAGAGCCAGGAAATTTAAGGATTCCAATAGCAGCGCTACCTCATTGGCGAGTGAATCAAAGGAAAACCTTAAAAGTGCGACACAGGTTCAAAATGTGGAGTGAATGATTTGTAGGTTGCAACTGTGATAGTTGTGGTCCAAACGTAACTGTAATGTCTTTATTTTCTTGAATACTACATACGTTGTATAGAAAATGTTATTTAATGCTGCAGCTAAAACCGGCGATTTTACGACAAAAAAATCGTATACCGGAAAAGAAGATAATTATTGTTCATGTATGTAGTATATTACTTCCCTTAAAGCATTGTATAGTCAGAATTCACATTCTGTGGGTCCTTGATACCGAAAAATTCGGTTACGGCTAAGCATCTGTCCGTCAGTCTGTGTGTCTGTGAACAACGCTAGCGGATTAACCCGAAGTAGGAATTTTCATCAAAATGAATATTTTCCAGTCGGTCTGACTGATGTCGCGGCCCTTTGAATTTGAAATCGATGTGTTAATTTTGGGGGGTATTTTATATGACGCCTCAAGGGCATTTCAAATATTTCTCACTGTCTCCAAATTTTTGTATTAAACTTTGTTTTCGGATAGTGCAAGGGAAAAATTAACATAGGTAATTTTTTGAAATATCTCTTATTTCGTTAGTATTTACATAACGTGCATTTTCTGTACATTATTGCATTTGTAAACACAAGTGCTTAAAATGACTTCTCATGAAGTTTCTCAAAAGTTCTCTGTGAAAATGATCTCACGATTGCAAATTTTCAGAATCGCTCAAACGACATTTTCGCAAAATTTTTCAATGAAAATTTGCATACAGGAATGTCGTTTTCACGCCGATGGGTAGCAGCTGGAACGAGGGTGGCCCTATGCCGTAAAGCTAGCGTAGGCTAAAGAGATTAGAAAATTAACTAGTATGAGAAAGTCTGAGCCTTTCTATAGCACCACTAGTTTTAGTAGTGATGGTATGACACCTTCCCAAACGGCAGGGCACTGTTATACTCGCGCTGTCTTACCTGAAGCAGCTTAACAAGAGGAGTAGAAAGTTTAAGCCCGGTTCACTGTTATAATGACTTAAACTGTCTTTAAAAATCAGAATGACTTTGCAGAACACTGAATTATTCTGCCAAATTTCTTTCACAAACATTCACGAGACGGTATTAGCGAGAGCTCCGTTGTTGGGAATGCCTTTTCTTAAAATTTCTTCTCCCTGACTGTTGAAAGTGCGAGTGGGAAAAAGAGACTCGCTCTGCGTGTACTGTAGCATTCTCATTACAAGACGATCACAACTTTTCCTAGATAAGAACACCGCAAAGTTTCAAACAGTAAGTTGTTTAGAAACTATTAAATTTGACAATTTTCTTTTCATGTTAAAATTTTGAGCATGCTATTAATGTGAAAGTAGAGAATGGTATTTAAGTAAAACAAGAAACTACGACGCAAAAGAGTCCGTGAAGTACGAAGTAAAAGAGCAAGAAACGCAAAAGTATGAACGAGGAAAAACTGTATGAGACTGAAATTAAAGTAGCATGTGCAAAATATGTTAGTATATTTAAAACAAAGTAACCAAGTCTTTTAAAACGTTTAGACATTATATAAAACAAAGAGAAATAGGGTTCACCGGGAAATGTCATGTTTTCACATTCCTAAACATTCTTTAGAGAATACAAAATTATTGAGAAAAATATCCTTCGCATGACAGTGCGAAAGCTGTGGCTTTACAAATTTACGTTAACGTTGTATTGATTGACAGGAGAAGTAATAATCCACAAAGAGAATTTAACGACTTTTCCGGTACACGGGGAACACCCAAGCAGCTGTCTTTTCACTGTTTTTGACAGACGTTTTTTGTGAACAGGGTTCACTGCATTCAATTATGCGGGAGTGTGAAAAAACATTTCAAACTCATTTCGAATAATATTTAAGAAAAAATTCAATGCCTTTGTAAAATAGCTCAGTGTGCTTAGATGATCCCACTAAAGTTATGTTATCGTAGGAGACTCAATGGAAGCACATACTATTGTAGTGGTGAGATTAGGACAATTCAGTAATCACGTATCCAATATAATCACATAAATCATCATTCATCACTCCGTAATAGTCGAGGGAAGCCAAATATCAGTTGGGCGCCAACTTCCGGTTAGGGATCTGGCGCTCGAAAAGAAGAACGCTTTGAAAGGCGTGGCGTTATTCCGTGTCACTGTGTCGGCCGCAGGAGCCGTGAGTTATAATTCGCCTGCGGGAGGATGTTTACACTCCGGCGCAGGGTGCTTGGTGCTGGGTGCCGTGCGTCGCGCAGCCCAGGGCGCTACGAGCCGCCGCCACCGCCACCGCCCGAACAAACACGGCGCGCACGCGATTGATCGCTCGCCGCAGCCGGAAAGGCGCCGCCCCGGCCTCCGCCCCCGCCCCGTCCCGCCCCGCCCCACCTCGCACTGCCTCTATCTACGCGCCCCCGCTACTCGCACTCGCTGCCGCCAATTGCGCCCTCCCCGCCCCTCCTTGTCCCTCACCGCCCCTCCCCCCCCCCCCGCCCCCCTCCGCGCCCCGCACGCTCCCCGCCACCCCGCCCCACCCCTGACACACTCGCGCCCCGCCCGTCCCCATCCCCTCTCCCACATCATTCCAGCCCCGCTACCACCCTCCCCGCCCCTCCCTGGCTTTCTTCGCCCTTCCCTGCCTCTCCCCGCTCCACCTCGCCCCTCCCCGCTCCTACTCGTCCATCCCCACCCCACCCGCCCCTGCACCACCTTCACACTGTCTTTATCGTCTCGGCCCCGGATCTCCCCTGCTCCACCCCGCGCCCGCCTCGTCCTCGCACTATCTCTATGTTCTCGCCCCCGTCACTCGCCCCCGCTGCCCCCAATTGCCCCCTCCCCGCCCCTCCCCACTCCCCTGCTCCGCCCCGCGAGCTCCCACCTCCCCCGCCCCGCCTCTGCCCCACTCACGCCCCGTCCTTCCCCATCCCCACTCCCACAACATTCTTGCCCGCTACCACCCTCTCCGCCCCTCCCTGGCTTTCTTCGCCCTCCCCCGCCCGTCCTCGCTCCTCCCCATCCCTTCCCATCCCACACGCCGCTGCTCCGCCCTCACACTGTCTTTATCGGCTCGGCACCGGACCTACCCCCCCGCCCCTTCCGTCCTCTCACTACCTCTACCTTCTCGCCCCCACCCCCGCATCTCCCTCTCCCTATCTGCCCCCGCTCAGTCCATCGTCCCTGCGTCCGGTACCCGCCACGCCCTTCCTCGCTCCCGCCACGCCCCTCTCTGCGTCTTCCACTCTTCCCTGCATTTGACCCGCCTTCTCTCTGCTACACCACCGCCGGCGTAGTCCTCTTTCCTCCGTTCTTCTAACTCTTTCCATCCAGCCTGTGGTCGCGCCGCCCTGCCTCACTGTGTCCTTTCCCACCCACGCCCCTGCTTGAAACCTCGTCTCACTCTTCGCCGCCTCACCGCTTCGCACGCCGTCCCACTGGGCCAGCTCCGCCCCGCCCCGCCACGCCCCCGCGCGCTCACCCGACAATGCACACGATGGAGCGGTTGCTACCAGCAATCCATTGATACTTGTAAAGTGCGCTGTAAAGTGGCTTGTAGACCGTCGGGTCGCGCACAGGACTGTTTTAGCTCTGTTTGGCTGGATTTAACGAAATGTTACTCTAGATAATTGGAACTACGATGGATTTACGAAATGTATAGGTTGTTGCAAATTTCGTACGTTGGTATTTTATGGAAATTAAATTGAGGTCGCCACCGGAGGATGTTCGAATTATCAGAAATTGAAATGACAACGGATCCTTTTTCTGTAATGACTCAAGGAGGTGCTCAAAACAATGTGATTTGATAAGCGTTATTCTGAAAATTCCTGTTCTTTATGTATTCACTCTTTCAATGAATTAATTGAATACTTCCATTCAGAGTGAAGAATGCCCGCGTGAAATTGACTGTGTAATTTGTTCGAACTTAAATTCATCTACGAATTGGTGGACGCCTTTCATGGAACAATGTTACTCCTGAGCCCACCACAATAAATAGCACTGTCCATTCGCAGAACTCTCTCACAGTCGCCCTCCATCTATATATAAAAATGTAGTTTGAATCGTGTGAAAAAATAAAATCCAAATACATTCACTTTTTGAGGATATTTGTCACAAAACATGTAAACTTTCGCAATATGCATTTTTGTTGCAAAAAATATTTCAGTAGAAGAGGAAAAAAAGGAATAAAAAACTTTGGTTTCGTCAGATGTATAAAAGGTAACACACGTTAATTGTTTTCCAATAGATTTATATCGAATGTTTTAAATCAGTCGACAGGTATTTGAGAAGTCTGATCGCTAACCTTTGAGGGTTTGAATCATAATTAATTAACGTGCATTTAGTGCAAGAGAAATCGAATTTGCCTCACGTTTTTACTGGGTTCTCCCGCTTCCTTTGTTCTTTATTCCAAGAATGAACCACATTAATCTATCTAAATCGTAAATCATTTCACCACTCGACCCAGAATGTTGCTTCCTGGACGGACGACCCATTTCTAATATTAAGACAAAATAAAGTTGTGAAGCCAAGACGATTTAATCTCTTAAAATGTTTTACAAAATAAAAAAATGCTTTTGAATAATAATTTTCCAGCCAGATTTCGACGCTTAAGAAACAATATCCTTTCATTAGAACAGTAATCTTACAGGAAACCAAAAATGATTTAGTTATTCTTCTTAATAATTTCAATATGTACTTAGATTATTTTTATTTACGTTTTTCCACGTACGATGATTTTCGATAAAACAAAGTAACGATGTTTTTGTCGCGTAAGCGTCTATGTGATGTATGAAAATCAATTCCACGTTTCTAATGAACAGAAAATAACCTCTGACAGTGCAGAAATGACATTTGAAGTTTATTTGAAGAAAGTTCAAATTGCTGTAACATCAAGTCACTCCCAGTCACAAAGTTCGACCCCTTTTCTTTCACGTTCTGAAACTGAACCATTGGTGGCAGAATCACAAAGATGAGAATCGCATGCCCAATCCCAATGCATCAGCGAGGCCAAGTAATAACAGCGCGATTGATTCCGTGTTCTCTGGCATTACCCGCCCTCGCGTCCGTGAAATCTTGAAATCGAGACTCTCTGAGGAATTTTCCGAAGGACGATCCGTCTTGTGGGCGACACGCCCGACGGTCTTTCATCTTCCCCTTCCCCTCTGCGTTCCACCGCAAATGTAAAACACGTAGAATCATTCAGAGAAAATTAAAGGAGGAAAATAAATGCCAAGCACGCAATAGCATTCGGAAAATTAAAATATATTACATTACTTCTTAAATAAATTAAATTGTAACTTTGCTTGAAATTTATTCTAAATTTGAAAAATTCGAAAATCGCTCTCTCAGCAACGTTAAAGGAATTCTGGAAATCCAGAGAACTGCCAAGAAGGTGGGCAGAAACAATGAAGAAACAATTAAAAGATAATAATAGCGGATTTTCATAGAACTTTAATGGAAGAAGAAAACGAAAAAATTGAAGTCAGATACAAAGGTATTCTTTCGTTGAGCTGTTAAATTGTTTTTCTAATCTAGTCCATTTCCTTTTATTTACCGTCTTATTTCCTAGCGTTTTCCCTTATCTTTCAAAATAAATCTTCATTCCTGCTCTTTTTGCAATATTCTTCTAAACGCGTATATCTTACACACTTGAGAAACCAGAAAGTACTTGGAAAGTATAAGTGTAAGTATGGAGTGGATATGGAGTGGGAAGTGGAAGTATTTATTTGGCAAGGAGTGCAGAAATCTTTGGGAAGTGGAAAGACTAATCAAAGAATGTTACCGATGGCCGGCATCGAAAAGGAACATCATTAAATCCGCGTATGTTTGTGAAACAGTCGTAACGCGCTCCCGAGAAGCTCCACTGGCGGTCAGAGCCCACTATCTCATTTGAAGTTGATTCATGGCTTTGACCCTTTCTTGTCCTCTTTTCCAGAAACACCTTCGGAGTAAAACGCGACGTGTAAAATGACTCATAGAAGAACATTTCGCGTCACCCAGTAGCATTACCTGTTGTAAAATGTGAAAATACTGCATGATCATGACCCGTCTATCTCAACGATGGGTTAAACATGAGTGCCCGAGGAAATCGATGCTTAGGAGACACACGGACTGGGGAAATATGTGACACTCATATCACGTGTTCAGCAGAAATCCCAGTACGGCGGGGTCTGGAACAGCAAAACCGAGGCACCGTTCGTGGATTCGTCGAACGATCGTCGTCTGATCGTGGATTCGGCGGAGGAAATTACGCTTTCTGGTCGTCGTTTCACAAAGTCAGACCCTCAAACGCGCGGACTTTTTATGCTTCGCTTTGAGCCATTTCTTTTTTTGTCAACCGATTGGTGTTAAAATCAAACTTCCGCCATTATTCTGCGACATTTCAAACAACCATTGAGACTGTGTGAATTCAAAGGTTTCCAAGTTTAATCTTCACACTTCCTTTGGCATTAGAACGGCCCTTTATATCACGAGGATGGATAAAGTTATCATATGGGAAATATTGCTTTACAGACTTTCCAATTTGTATTCTGCATTCTTTTTTTTTACCAAAACAACCACAGCGCAATCACAATCTAACTGAACAAAGTAGAGAGGAAAATGTTATACCGGCATATCGTGACGGCAATTGAGCTGACAACATATTCGACTTACTATACCAATAAACATTCGACATCACATTCTCATTTTCATATAAACATCAACTGACACAGTATTCTAAGAATCCAAAGTAATCGATTCCACTTGCAATTCGTTGTCTGTCTTATTCGTACCCAGCACAAAATAGCTTCGGTTTATTTTGTACTGGCTCTAGAGGGAAAACTTCGGTCTATTTCAACCCTCGCGGACTCGTATGTATTTAAACATTCTGCTCAAGAGTGAGCATACTTCTAGATAAAATTGTTTCCCAATACAATTAAGATAGAAGTTTGTGCATTGTCTAGAATCGAAACTTTCAACGTGCGTCTAAAAGCAATTAGACACAAATTTAATCTCGGGTAGACATGAGTTGAAGTGTAATGCTTTATAAATAAAAAGAGTTAAAACTTAATAGATACTGTATTTGGACATTTTTATGCAATTATTCATACATTAAAAATATTTATTCCTTTTTAAGCACTTATTAAAAATAGTCTCTTATACATTTAAAAAGTATCACACTGAGTTTTTTGTCATTTTTCTTCAATATTTTCAGTATGCTTAATATTTTTTGAGTTCAATATTTTCAATGATGTATAAGTGATAATATTAAATTAGATGGTGATATTTAAATTGAAATTATTTTAAAGTGTTCTGAATTTTTCTTCGACGAAGGAACATCTCATAAGTAAATTTGTATTTCCTGATTTTTTTTAACTAAAAATACGTGATCAAGAGGAGGCAGAAAATTCAGATAAAAAAGTTTGGAATAATTTTGTGAAATATTTGGAATATATAGGGATATGAAATACTTTGTATATTTATATACTAAAAATAAATCAGCGTTATATGTTTCTCAGGGGTCATAGCGATTCGTGTATATGATAGTAGGAATGCATCAGTATGTCAAAAATGCTCATATCAGGAAGGCTGACGGTAACAAAGAAAGATTTTTACACGTACATTTCAATTCACACCTCAGTTTTGACCACTAAATTTACAGAGAAGAGAGAAAAACGCGAAATACGAGTACATACGAAGATGTCAGGAAGTGTCCACACAAGAAATAAACATATAAATTACATAAATCTTTCAAGAGAATCCACATCCTTTAAAACTGTAAATACATATTCCGGAGAACGTCGAAAGTCTTGAATTCAGTACAAGAAAATATCTGATAATTTTAATAACCATCATTCATGGTAAAATCCTGCACCAAAGAAGCACTGATTTTCTGGTCAGAATTGTTACTTAAGAATGTGTTATTGGTGAGGAATTGTTCGAAGATATAAAATGTAATCATGTATCGATATATTGAGATATATAAAAAGGAATAATAAGCAGAAAAGTAAAAACAGAAAACAAATAGAAATGAACAACTATTTTGATAAATCATTGATTGTAACTGTATCAAGAATACATGAAACTACATGTTTCTCAGTTGGTAGAGAACGACCGACCAAATAGTTCTTAATAAAAACAAAAGTTTTAATAATCACGTCACACACAAATACATTTTTAATAAGTACGTCTCCGCAGGGATTATGGCTCCACATTAAAAATATTTACCGTATGCTCTCTTCGTCTCAAAGGATTGACTTTGTAGTGCGTTTGGCCGCGATATGAAGTTGCTTTCTGAGGCGCGGTCTAGCGAAGTTCTTTATCTGGCGGGACGCGGGCGGCGCCTTCTCCCAGCGTCCGCCCTTCGCAGAGGACGGCGGGCCTTGGCGGCGGCGGCGTGGAAATCGATGCGGCCGGGATTCGAACGCGGCGTCGCGGAGTAGCGAGCGAGAGGCGTCGGAGCGAGTGTGGCCCCGCCCCCTTCGTCAGGCGGCGGAGGCGGCGGCAGCGGTGACGGCGGGAGTAATTGCGCGACGCGCGAGGCGGGCGAGTTTTCCCTTCGCGCTCGCAACCGCCCGCAGCGCGCAGACGCGGAAATCGAAGTTAGCAATTCGCGAAGTTGCGCGCGCTGATGACGCGAGGCGATAGGGCGAGAGTCGCCGCCGCAGTCTCTGCCGTCTGCGACATCTCCGCAGCTGCCGCCACCCAAACCACACCAGCACCGCCGTTAGCACCGACTGCTACTACGACTCCAACTCCGATTCCGACTCTGACTCCAACTCCGATTCCGATTCCGACTCGGATTTCGACTCAGTTTCTGATTCCGATGCTGATTCCAGCTCCGATTCCGGCTCCGATTCCGACTCCGAATTCGACTCCAACTCCGACTCCGAATCCGACTCCGAATCCCACTCCGAATCCGACTGAATATCCGATTCCGAATCGGACACCGAAGCCGACTCCGAATCCGATTCCGACTCCGATTCCGAATCAGATTCCGAATCAGATTCCCAATCAGATTCCGAATCAGATTCCAAATCCGACTCCGAATCCGATTCCGAAACCGAGTCAGAAACCGACTCCGATGCCGACTCCGAAAGCGACTCCGAAACTGACTCCGAATCCGACTGATTCTGAAATCGATACCGACATCGATTCTGTCCGACATCACACCGCCACTGCCACAGTCACCTCAACCACACCGTCGGCAATGCTGCCACTGTTGCCCCCCCACCACCACCACCATCACTGCAACTGTCTGTGACTCAACCGTCCCCATGGCATTCGCCGTTCACACGCTGCTGGGAGTTGCATAGCTTTTGCATCGCCATCTGCGTGATGCTAGCGGCTTATTGTCTGTCCGTCGAACGACGGCATCCCACTGATTCCAGGAAATGGGCACGCGTTGCCACTGCTCTTCTCTGCCAGTTTACGACTTTATCGATTTCGCGAGCGTGTTACTACTAGAAGTGTACAAAGTAGTGCATCTTCCAGCAGCGCCGCTAAGCCCTAAGGGAGAAGGAATTATAAATAAGGACTCCTTACAAACATGGCAGCCAATTGTAACACTAATAGTGTCCTAATTTTAAACAATGGATTACGAGTTTAGTTTCTTACACGAGCTATTATACTAGTACTACATTCATGTAATTGATTTATTCATCCAACTGTTATTTATTGAAACGTTCGTATCAAGCCGCCATTAGTGATGTGATCCTCCACGAGTCAGGTTAAAATTCGCTTACTGTAATAGAATACTTTCTAGTATTCTCTCATACTCCCGAAGAAAGCAAAAAATTATTGGTGAGCCTTTGGATGGGGAAAATTGCTGATATTTCTAAATCCACACCCACCAATGTCAATTCCATTTTCTTTACACACTTCATTTCTATGCAACAGGATTGTCGCCGCCTTTGCAAATCTTTGTATTTCAATTGAAATATTTAGTTAGAAAATACAAACAGAAGACACATTTTGTAGACAGAAGACACACGTTGAAGTTTGAGCTGCTGGTTTCGATTCTTTCAGACTGTCGGCAATTATAGATTTCTGTGTAGCCCTGTGTTTGTGATAATCCATGGTGTTGCAGTAATCATTCTAAGCGTTTTTGACTGATATCTCTGTGAAATGGAGATATTTGACCTACTTGCCAAAGGGTTGGCCGCTCACAATCAGACGGCCGCGCCGCGCCAATGGAAGAGACTGCGGTTGGGGCTGCTGCGGCGACGATGAAGATGGCGCGATGACGGCAGAGCGACGAGTGAAAGGGGGGGAGGGGGCTGCCGCCCAAATGTTCTCTCAAACTCCTGCAGCTCCTCACACAAGGCGGACGAACTGCTATCGTAGTTTGTAAGACAAGGCTCCCCAGCTGTTTATCGTCCCTTGTCGTCACTTGGGCGCGCCCTCACTAGGTCAAATTGTTAATGGGCTTCCCGCGTTAGTGCGCGCTACACTGAAGGCGAGTTCCTTCACGAGATATGGGGTCGATAGTTTTCAATCGTTTCAACTTTGGAAGTAATATCAAACAAAAGAGGGAAATAGAAAACGTACGTAATATAAGAGTTTCAAAATATAATGAATTGTTTAACTTTAAACCAAAGAGGCAAGTACCATATTATGTTAATAAGGAATGTTATGAGAGAGTAAGGAGGAATATTGTAAGGAACAAGCTAGGGAACTAGATGAGAGTGAAGGAGTCATGTTGGAGATGTGAAGTTGACGAGAAAGATTGGAAACATGTATTGGAAACATGCATGGAGAAAGGAGGGAAGGAAAATAGGGAGAATGAGAGAGAGTGAAGGTGACAGGTTTAGTTGTTTTTTTTGGGGGGGAGGGGTCAAATGAATAAGTGGTGGAAGGGAAAAGGTAGGATAGATAATTAAGAATGATCTGATACAATAGGAAAGAAACAAAGATGGCAAGAGATGAGGTGGTGGGTGACGTAAAGAGAATAGGTTATAATTATGAAGTAATTATGAATTGCTTCTAAGAAGCAGTTGTTATTATGGATTGTGAAACGATATATTGTGTTGTGAAAAATGGATATATGGTGGTTATGTTATAACTGGAAAAAAGAAAAATGGACCTATATCATTATCATCGTCATAATGAAGGACTATGCCGAATGACCTGTTCCGTCGCCAAGAAGGTCGTCTCTCTACCTTCTTCTTTGTCTACCTGAATCTCGAGTTCCTTCAGGTGCGTAATGGAGGAGCTTTTTTTTAGTAGTCTCTTAGGACTCATCAGTTGGATATGATGGAACCAGTTCTCTTTTCGCGCTTGGATTCTCACGTTGAGGTTGAATATTTTTAGCTTGCTTCTGATGTCTTCGCTTCTCATGTGATTTAGAAGCGAATATCCTGCAACATATCTTAGAAATCGCATTTCAGCAGCCTCAATTTTCCTTCTGACTGAGCGATTCATGCTCCAATTTTGACAACCAGATTCAAGTACAGGAACCGCCATCTCATTGTAAAATTTCATTTGTATGTCCATTTCTTACTTTGTTCTTAAGATTTCTTTGAATTGTTCCATATATTGCCTGAAATTTATTTTTTTCTGGATGTCATTTTGTCGCAATAGATGTTATGACCAAGGTAGTTAACTTCTGACTCTTGTTCTGGTATGGTGCTTTGTACTCAGCAACGGAAAAGGATTAAACGACTTGGAATAGCGGCAACATTAAGGCCTGGAATGTTCTAGGCCTAATGAACAAAGAGAGCTTCCTGGAACTTTAAATGACAGAGAAACATGAAACATTGATGGTACTATATTATAACTATAAATGGAAAATTGTTATATTATAAATAATCATTGCACAATATGATGTAAATATAATACAAACTCCAATGTACTCCCGAGAGGGAGTTGGTTGTTAAAAGTAAACGTAAATAGTAGTTCTGCTATAAATTTTATATAGTAGGGTAGTAGAGGTAGTTGTTTGACAGCTCCACGTGTGGCAACGTGGCAATTCCAGCGAAAATGTTTCGTCAAATGGTTCACCGCACAATGTAAAGCTTCTCACCACACGATGTAAAGATCTCAGATATGGGACCTATTTAAAAGAGAAAATAAGAGAGTGCGCCAAAAGACTGTTTTACAAGACTAATATTGGGAAAACTTCACATTTTCCGATAATATATTTAAATATTATTGGCCTCTATGCTAATGCACATTCAGACGTGATGTGAAAACTTCCATTCTACTTCAAAAACAATTTCTTACGAGGAATCAAAGAGGATCGCTATTTTAATGTTGCATTTCATTTTCTCGATTAGTATCACACATTTAATCCCTTGTTTTCCTTAATGTGGCCAAATGTTCAAGTTTTCATCAGATTTTCTTTCATTAAATACTATTATTTAAAAATATAAATAGATGTTATATCATTTACAGAGATGTCTCGCAATAAATGTTACAAACTTCTAGGACATATCGGTGGTTGAAAATAATACATACATTTCACTCCACTATATGAATAATTCATTACTTGTTCATCGGCAAAGAGTGGATTTCTGCTCCATTTTCGATTCCTCAACATTCCCGAGAAGTTTGTAACATTTATTCCACGACCCTCTTATATGTCGGATAACACTGAGAAAACGTGTAACAAGTCTTTGCTGGTAGTTTTTGTGCTACGTAAAACTAGAAATGTCTCTCACATTGCTACACGGCGAGGATGAGCTGTGAAGAAAAGTCTGATGTTCGTTAACCAACAGCGCCCGGTAATGAATAGAACACTCGTCCCGCGCGTAAAAACTAGAAGGAGCGAATGTTTTGTGCGGGGCGCCTGGACGAGGAGCGGCGGTGGCAGACGTCGCCCGAAATTGAAGTAACCGTAGAAAATAATTAACCTTTTAGGTCACGTCTCGCGCTCTTTGTTCGCTAACTAATTCATTAAGGGAGCGCGGGGGCGGAGGAGCGAGGGGGAGACGAAGTGCACCCCATCGCCCACGTCCTTGCTGCTTCTTGTCGCCCCTCGCTCTCCCAGACGCCGCTCCCCCTCCGCCCCCGCCCCGCCCCCGCCCCGCCCCTCCCTCCGCCCCCGGCCCCGCCTTCGCCCCGCCCCCGCCCCGCCCCGCCCCGCCCCCGCCCCGCCCCCGCCCCGCCCCCGCCCCGCCCCCGCCCTGCCCCCCGCGCCCTCGCAGCCCCGCCCCCCGGCCGCCGGGCACTACTCACGCGGCCGTGCTGTTTTTCTCCGAGGCGCCTTGAGCCAATCGCCCTGTCGCATAATCGACTGGGTGAGCTCCTCAGCTAACGACCAGCCGTCTGAGCTGCTGGCTTCCCACTTCAGACACCAGAGGGCCAGCGTTCGACTCTTTCAGGAGGTGAAGTTCGGCTGATTCATCTACTGATTGGTTAAGGAAGTTGGTGTTAGGAGAGAAAATAGAGGAACGGAAACTCTGCACGTAGATTTGGAAGTAAATTCCCACTTAAGTGTCGCAGTCGTTCCGAAAGGATTACAACGTTCACGGTCTTAAAAACGTCGGCAATTTATTAACGCCCAACGCAAGGATAGAGTCCTACTTTCGTTGGTGGTTGCGACCACATCATTTGATTCTGAAAATGACTATATGGTAAATGTTTGAATTAATGGCTAAGAACGTAATCTATTTCTGAATGTATTTATTCCATATTTATTTTATGACATTTTATTACACATCACTCTAACGAGATATAAAATGGGAAAATAAAATAATAATGGGAAGAATGACGAGAAAAACATAACTCGAACAAAAACAATTACATATCGTGAAAATAAGGTTAATTCAGAATTATATTCTTATTTGTATAGTTTTATAGTAACATTTTTGTTAATAAGAGGTGTCTTCAAGTTTTGATATATCCTCAAAAGCAAAATTGTCGACTTTGACGTTACCAAAAGCAATATTTTATTCCTATTAAATGAAAACTTTTATATTGTAATTGTCTTATTATTACAAACAATCAAAGCATTTTTTTAAATGTTTTATCTCTTTCACAAATTAATGGCAGGATGTAAATATTTTTCTGCTAGGAATAATTTACTCACGTCGACTCAATGGCAAATGATTCGTCCTATTTCAAAATATTAATTGCATGATTGTAACATTCTCCGTAGTGATATTCATTGTTTTCCGTCCTTATGTGCTCGAATTAATCCTTGTAAACACACATCCTAACCCGGACGTATGACAGTCCTCTGCTGACGCAACCTCTACGAGCCCATTACACGGCAAGCGGCTGTACGCATTACAGGCGCAGTCCGCGCCCTCGCCGCCGCCCCCGCCGCCCCCGCCGCCGCCCTCGCCGCCACCACCGCCGCCACCGCCGCCACCGCCGCCACCACGCCGTCCGCCGGCTGTCGCTTCGATTGATCGCGACGTGGAGCGGCGACGGTCATTTGTTTTCTCGGCTGTCAGATGGCGCCTCCTCTGTCAGGGCTCTCCAAAGCGTCAGATTTTGAATGCGTTCCTTTGCGCTCTTCAAATGACGCTGCCTGCCTGAGCTTCACTCAACTGCATTAACAATAACACGCAGCAAACAAATACCTTCTATTATTTCTCGACAATATGCGGTAATAAAAATATCGGATTCGTTTTAAATTATGAGAGAGGGCGCCTTAATATATGATAGAAGACAGATGACAGATGGACATAGATTCAATACAAAATCCCGGTACTGGAACTCGGACAGAATATTCGTAGTTTTGGATATTTAAAAAGCCAGAAAAAATTACGTGCATCTTTTTGTTGCATTGCATAGAACGCTATACTTTTTACAAAGCGTACAAGGTTTCCCCACACGATAAGACTTTTTACAATAGGTACGACTAGAAAAATTAAATTGTGAAAGATGTGAATATATCAAAGTTGCGTAAATGAATCTAAAGAGCGTAGATGACTTACCAGTCATTTCGACAGCGTGATTAACGGGTCTTGATAAGGGTTGCTCAGTGTTCTTCTGAGAGAATACCTTCAAAGTTCAAAGTTTCCAAGCAAGCTATACTGTATGAATAAATGAAAAAGGAGAAGACTTGGGGATTGTGATGAAGCACACAAAGTAGGACGCACGTTAATGCTTCTTGCAACGATGTTCTTACTTATAAAGCATAAGTTATTTCAAGTCACATTCAGACAAGGAAACTCTACAGCAGATCCACCCTTATCCGAATGTACGAGATAATCCCCGGTTTTGTGAATATTGATTATATAAAAACTCTTATCTGATTGACTAAATAAAAACCTTTGATCTGAAATTAAATGAAAAGATCAGAAGTATCATACTTGATCCATTTGACAATAAAAAGTTCTTTATAGAGAAATGACTCACCTGAGATTTTACTTGACATACATACTATTTCTGTCACGAAAATATTGTTCACTTCCAGTAAATACTAAAAAGCCTGAGGAGGATGTTTCTCAAATTGAGAAAAATTATCGTCTTGTTCCACATCATACTGAACAGGCATTTTTTTAAATAGTAACTTTATCTTATTTATTTATATACTCACATTTTATGTCATTCAAAATATTACAAGAAGTTGATTAAGAATCAAAAACGTGTGTCTGTACTTTGTCGAACATTTTCATTTTTTGTAATTATTTGTTAGAAAAAATCCTATTAAGAAATGTTAAAAAGTTGCAAAATGTGTAATTTTTGTCTGAATTTCAGAATTTTAATGGGTGCATTTATTCTATAAAATGAAGTAGGAAGATTTATAAGAGACACGACGAAATAGTTTGCGCAGATCCTCGCATACGACCTGTGTGGAGGTCCATAGATAACAGAAGTTGCTGACTTAGTACGTTCGCCTGTGTTTACTTTCCTCTTTTTACCTCTCTGCAGGGTATCCTGCAGAGGATCCTGCGGGTTGCCTGCAGTGGGGTTTTAGAGCGCGGATTCTCTGAACCTCCGCGAAGGAACCAAATACTAAAGAAACGTGCTTAAATGCGAGACTGGGCAAAAACGAGGACGAGGCGTGGAAATATGGAGTTTTTTCGAGATGTAACATGCCAGGAAAATCTGGGTGCACCGGAATTCCTACCCCTTCTCTCGTTGCTTTCGTCATGTTTTGCAGTTGACCATACCAGAATCCATCATATTATCCATATCCACCTCCTGTTTCCATACACAGTTTCTAACTTTTGCGTTTCATATTATTCGTTCTTCATGGCAGTCTTTTATAAATTATCTCAATCATTATTCTATGTCTGGCATATCGTTGCTATGATATCTTCAGTCTCTTGCCTTTTGTGTTTAAGATATATTTCTTCAAGTAGCGCACAGCTTCTCCTTCCTCCAAATTAAGCGTAGTTCAATAAATTTGCTTAAAAGAACTATTGTTTTTACATTATTTTCTCAATTTGTCCATCTTTTTTGTCAAAGAATAAAAAACTTTCCGATTCAATAAGTCAAACCACTGATACAATCCCAGAAAAAGAATACATTGCAAATCTTGCAAAGAAAGAGACGACTAAAACATTAATTAAAAATTCGCACAGGGAGAGATTGAATAACTTCATTAGGAGGATGAAACACGAGCTTTACGGAGAACGAAGGACGGAGAACTTCGGTTACGAGCTTGTGTTAACCTCAAAGGAAAGGAAGGTACGGGAGGGTCCTCTTCAAGTCGCAAGGCGCAACCTTTCTAAGGACAGAACCTACCAACGGTTGTCCTTGCTATATGATACGTTATCGTTTAATGGGGTTAGATTAATTCACTTGACTTTCATGTCAGAACGTCTTTGCTCTTAATTTTGATACATCATTTATTGTCAATAGAAATCTTTCATATGCATATATAATATTTTTCTTATCAAATTCTCACATATTAATTCTTTGATTATCTGATAGATCTAAGCTCACTACAACTTTAAAATTTGGCGTATACATTTTTACTACTATATTTTTACATGTCACTAAGTTTTGCGAGTTTTAAGCGAGTATTTTCACATTGACATTGTAATTGTACGATTTTTATGTTTTATGAAAATTTCTAGTTATTCTTTCTGGTCTGTTTTAGCTTAGTCACTCTATCGTGCTTTGAACCGCGATTCCGAGCGGCTATACTAACTAATGAAAAGAATGAAAACCCTGGAATTAAGAATGCAAAATAAATATTTAATATTATGTCCCAGATTCACCCAGCACCTTTTCGTGGAATCGATAGCCAGACTATTGAAGTACTTATATTTCTGAGGGAAATTTAATTTTAATTTCTCTAAATATTAGGTTCAGAAGAAATTTTTGCCAGGTACATTGAAATATTTTCGCTGAAATTAAACTAAAAATGATACATGGTATATATGTATAATAATATTAATGATTTTGTGCGTGTCAACACGCGGATCGCGCGTCTGTAGCAAAATTCTTTATTAATGATTTTATTACTATGTCTCGTTGTTGTCATATCTTACACTCGATTACATGCAGCGTTCTACCTTTCCGAGGGACGTTAACTTTGCGTTCCATAAAACTTATCAACTCTCACGTTTGTTAAATATTTTTGTTGAAAATTGCAATTTTAATTCTTCTACAAAGCCAATTGTATAATTTTTTTTTTGCAAATTTTCGAATTTTCTTGCGTGAGATATGGTATAGTATATTGTGCTTCTTTTTTTTCTTATGATCCTTTGTATCTATTCTCTTCGGATGATTGAATTAGTAACTGAATGGTTAATGATGGAGTCACACGAATGATGAATCTTGCAATAAGAGTCAGGAGGAAAGGGGATCCCAGAAAAACCTGTACCGAACACGCTTTGTCCACCCTGATTTCTACATGAATCGTCCGGATTGCAACTTACCAAGATTTCAATCGACCAGGATTTTAACTGAGTTGGATTTGAACCAACCTTGATTAAAACGTCCATGAGTTTAACTCAGTTAACCATGGTAAAAGATGCGTTGTCTGAGCACAACACCGGAGTTGCTCCAGTGAGCATCTGACAGAGCGTGCCCTGGCGCAGTGCTTGCTTGCAGGCTACCGATATGGTTTGCTGCTCCCAAATGAAGGGGAATGGTTACTCATGCGCGATCGGCTCTAGTCGAATGATCCGCAGACCATTGCAGAGCGCAATGTTTCTTTCATTTTCGAAGTACTGACTGGGAGTGGTGGCTCAGTGCATCAACTGATGTTACTGCAGCACCTCTGACCGGGAGTTCCTAGGTTCGAGTCCCGATGGCGACAGGATTTTCGACACTATCTTTTCAGCTGGGTCAAATTTAGTCGCTGTCTGGAGGAGAATTCTTGCTGCCGGCTGCTCTGATCGTTAGTTTTCCGTGGTTTCTCTAATCAACACTAGGCGAATGCCGGAGCAATACCCCAACAAACGGGCCACGGACTGCGCGCGATCTGTCCTTCCTCTTCCTTGTCATATCCTCTCCTCTTACACTAGCATGCACTTCACTACCACACATGCCGAGTGACCGGTCGGGGAGTTAGAACTTGTTCCGGCTGGGGCGGTGCCCTGTTAGTGGGAGATACCTGTTTGAGGAAACCCCGTTAGCCGACGGTAGGTCGGCGTCGGATCTGGCCATCCAGCGGGGAAGAACCACCACCACCATCTCCCGAGCAAAAACACTCACTACACTTACGGGACTAATGACCATAGTAGTTGACGCACCCGGAATAACAAAAAATCAATCCGAAGTACTGCATTTCGGCGAGGGCTGTCTAAATCGAAGTGGTCCTTGCTTCGAGTTCACGTTAGCCGCGGCGGCGGCGGCGGCATCTCAGTGCGTGGGCCACAGCCTGCGCCGCCTTCGCCTCGGCCTGCCGAACGCCCTCCCGCCCGGCCGCTCTGTCCGGAGTATCGAGCGGCGCGCCCGCCGGCGCTCGCGAGGTGGCGGTGGGGCGGGGCGGGCGAGGTTGGTGTGGGAGCGGGGAAGGGCGGGGCCGCGGGCCGCGACGACAGAAAATTCGCTGCTTGCCCGCGCCACGCCGCGCCACGCCGCGCCACGCCGCGCCGAGCAGAGCACGCTTGCAGTTGCGCACGTCCGCCGCACTCTTTGTTCGCCGCTTCGTCACTGGACGGACGGACGCACGCCCGCGCGCCCGCCCGCCCGCCCGCCCGCCCGCCCCTCCGCCCACCCCCCGAGCCCACCCACTCAGCCACCCGTCCAACGTGACCCACACGCGCTGCCGCCCTTTGCCGACCCCACTCTCACCGCCGCACTTTCTGCCTGTCCCCTCTCCTGTTCTTTTCTGCCCCTGTCGATTCGCCTAACACTGGCCGACAGTCTCCCCTTCCAGATCCTAGCCAGCGCCGTCGTCTCCTCAGCCGAGGTATTAGACGCTCACTACCTGTCACCTTTACCGAGCGAAATGGCTCAGGGCGTAGCGTGCTGACTTCGCATTTGAGAGGCCCAGATTGCATCCCAGGGCCTCTGGGGTTTTCGTGGTTTCCCTCAGTCATCCAGGCGAAAGCTGGGATGGTTCTACTGAAAGACTGCGTCCGCAAAGACCGTTGCCCCTAGCCATTCGTTAAATACCTCAAGTTAAGCAAATTCGAGATTTCGCGGGTTGCTGGTTGGGTAACCGACTAGGAACCCTGAGATCTAACGGCGCCGAGGCCAATTATCCTTTACGGGACTCATAATGGCTAAGTACAAATGTAAATACCTGACACCTTTGCAGTGCCGCTCACCGCGCGGAGTTTCACCGCGTTCCTTCACCCGTACCTCAAAGCGTCCTGCACTCGCTCCCCCTTCCCCTTCCAAATCCACTGCGTCGCCCTCGGCGCCTCGCGTCCCGCGTCACCTTGGCAAAACAGCTTTCTTGCTCGGATCTGTAAGCTCTTCTTATCACCGCCCACAGCTCCGCCGCCGCCGCCGCCGCCGCCGCTCCGCCACCCTTCGTCTCCACTGATCATCGCGGCCTCGGGCGCTGCGGGCACGCCCACTTTTTCAATCAACCCCACATACACCCCGGCGCGCGAGTGCTGCCCCTAGGCTCCCCGCCCTGACCGCATCGCCTGGACGTGCTCCGACGTCGTTTGGGATTTACTGCGGACAAGATTTTAGGCGCTCTTTTTCTTTTGGGGAATTTTTAGCGTTTCTATCGCCGCGTCGGATCGTATACCCGGAGAATATTACTCCGCAGATCGCAGTTTTTTTGCCAGTGCCTCTGGCGTTGGAATAATATTATGCTTGCGCTTCTATATGAAACCGGATTTGGTGAATTTTTGATACATTTTAAAGAAATTTCCACATAGAAGACTTATTCTAAAATTTATGTAATTATTATAACGAATTTCTTTAAATTGTAATAATATTTTACATCGAGATAGCTTTTCTATTCTTTTCACACATGATGTTTATTACGAAAACGTTTCTGAGAAATACAGCATAGTTAAGCAAAATGTTTACTCTCCTTTATAATATTATTTTCTAAATCAAAATGTTTAGGCTTGCAATATCGCTTTCTCATGTAAGTAAGATAGTGTAATTTGTGATTCGTAATTTAAGCTTGGGGTGGAAGCTCATTGTATGTCTATACATTCAATTCATTTCTTCTTATTACGTGATATTTGAAAACGTCCTATTTTACTGCTTCCACCCGTCATAATTCAATTCTTTCATCTCTATTATCACAACTCGATATAACGACGTTATTTTGTTTTTTACTAGCCTGCAGTTCCAGACAATAAACTCATCTGTAGATAGAAGCTAAAAGGATATCGACGAATTTATTTGTAAGGAATACAACGGACACAAAGTGAGAGTGCGACTATGAGTTGTATGGAACCTCGTTAATAACAATTTATAGTGCAAAGCTCTCTACTTTAAAATATTTGCGAAGTCATCGTAATACAAACCCTTTATTCCATTCGTTTTCCTTGAATAAAAACATGTGATACATTGCAGGTTGCAAGCATAAATTTCGCTTATTATCATTGCAGCAGTCCCCTATTTTTCTGATTTCCTCTTGCGCTCCGTAGGGCTTATCTATTTTCTAAAAAATGAGCTTCGGAGGCACCACGCCAGTGCTGTTGAATAGTTATTCAAAAGAGAAATACACGCGTTTCCTACATTGCGTTTGCTTCAGTTTGTCACACCAAAATAATTATATTCATCGTCACATTGGGACTCTAGTGTTCCAAATATAAGAAGTAACTTGTATTTAGGTTGATTGGTTTTTCGATATTTCGGGTTTCCAGGAACCTTAACTGCTGTGTTCATTAGTTCTGTAAACGTGGTGCACAGTTTATCTCACGAGGTGACAGTGTTTCTCTCGACTGAACATGAGATCCGGTGCCGACGTACACGTCGGCTCGTGGCGTATACCTCCTTCGGGAATCTCCGTCGGCATAGTTCCGATCCAGTCAGGACAAAGTCTAATCTCCCGTCTGGCTTCCCGATATATGTTGTAAAGTAGTGCATGTAACTTTGTGTAAGAGGAGAGAAGGGGACAGGACGGAGGAAGAAAATATCACGCGCGGTCATTGACCCGTTTAATAATGTCTGGTGTTGATCGAAGAAACTAGGAAAAGGTCCCAGTCAGAGACTGCAGTGGCGACAGTTGTTGTTACAACCCATCTCAGGCAGTGAAGTATTCTCTCGAGTGAAGTATTCCGAGTCCGGGCACAGCGGCTTGGAGAAAGGTGATACATCAAAGTCGGGGGATTCAAATCTCGTGTAAATGCATTGGTATTTTCATCATTATCACGATACTAGGAATTTTCACAGCCTCATGAATCGGTTATACAATGATTATTTATTCATAATTCGTCCCCGTTCCCTGTTTATAAGACCTGAGATGGGTATACACGGGGTATCGCGGCAAACAAAGGAATATTAAACGTTCTGAAATCGTACTATTGAATTCCCCCAGCCAGTCGGGTTGGGAGGAAGTGTGTCATTATCCAACCTGGAAAGGAGAATGGCGTAGATAGTAGGCGATGGGTGTTCGAGGGAAGAAAATACGGGGGGGGGGGGTAGTCGGGATGGACGGTTGCTTAGATTGCAAGGCAAACAGCAGCGTTAAAAATATAATTTATGTAAACTTTGAATAATTATTCTCCATGAATATCCTTTCACAAATATTTACAGAAGAAAATATTTTCATTTAATAAAGAAACATTTATATTTGTTAGTTAACGGCTGCGGAATATAGTAGAGATTGCGGACTTTGTGTAAGCTCGTCATTAGCAGCTTATATAAAACTGATACAGTGAGACTTTTTGGCATTTCACGTTTGCTTCCGGGTCTAACGTCTACAGCAATAAATAGACAAGTTTTCCAGAGTTTTCAGCAATTTCATGAGCTCCACGCCTTAAGAAAGAGTGCACTGTTACTCGACCATTGGTTGGTGCCGATTAATGTCGGTGATTGAGCTAAGTTTTCAATTGAAAGAATTCTTCAAATGAAATAACAGCCGATACATCATCAAAAGAAAAGATTTTGTGGTTTACGAGACTAATACTAGGTTAAAATCTTGAGAATGCGTTATAAAAAGTGGAGATTTTACAAGCGTCATCTGTCAATTCCGTCAATCCACGTATTTCCATTTTTTTTATTGCACCTGAAAAAGTAGATTACGTCCGATAATAACTATGTTTCCTAATTTAATTCACTATAAACACAAGCTCTTAGACGCTTTAGAACAACATAATTCTCCAATAAACTGTTGAGCTGTAACAAAGCAATTCTCATCAAACTGACATAAAATACGTTCATCGCATTTCACACAAGTGGTCTATGACAGTCTCGGAATAGCAGGCCTGCAGAAAGATCCCCGAGTTTGCGGGTTCGATCCCGGCCAAAAGCGGTGGATTTTTCTGGTGTGAAAATCGAGGGGCTGTTTGTTATGTGACATATTAAAAATCTCTTGATCGTCCCTTGGAATCGGCGAAATGAAATCCTCCGTTAGTTCTGCGCCTATTTTGAATTGGAGAGCGAATAAATGAAGATTATCTGGGACTGTGCTATTCATACTCAAAACCTACGCTAGGGCATTTTGAAAAGACGATGACAAACATGACCACCCCAGAAATATTTTCTCAGACACGTCTCTGGGATGAAACCAGGAATTTTAAAAGAAACTAAACGACACGATCTAGGCCTTTAGAAATATTAGATCGCATTTTAGTGATCAACGCCTTATAGCTGGAGTGATTGAGGGGTCTTGGATTAAATTCCCACAAGGTGTCACAAATTAACTTGATGTATTTAACATGGTTGTATTTGTGGTATAAGCCACAAACGAATTCATAGGCCGATTGATCTACACCAACAGTGGTTTTTGTGGTTACCCTTGGTACTTCCAAGCACATTTAGGAGCACCCCGCTTTTAAACGAGGCCCATGTACCGCGCAGTATCATTTCCTTCTATCTTAATCATTACCATCATCGTCCTCACACCATGATCTGCCACACTTCCGATTGATTCGCCGTGAGGGAATACGTCCGGTCTCCCGTCATACCCGGCATTCATCGGCGGGGACGCCTTGAAGCAATAGCGCTGGGCTCGAAAAAGAAAGATGATCAACTTACTGCGCACTATTCATTGATGTTTTTCATACTCGAAATAACTCAGCTGAATTTGTGCAGCATTCAGACGCGCTCTGCATTTGCGCCTCCGGTGCTGGGGCGACCTTTGGCTGTTTTAATTGATTAGTAATTCCGGGCGCGTCAACTGCTAAGGTCATTAGTCTTAAGTGTATTGCATGTTTTCTCCTCGGGATGTGGCGTTGATCTTCCCCCTCTGGACGGTACGAGCTTGCTCCAACTGCCGGCTAGCGGGATTTTCTTCAATTAGGAATCTCCTACCAGCAGGTCACCCTTCCTACCGGGTCAAGCTTTAAGCTCGCGACCAGTCTCCGGGCATGTGTGGTAGTCTAGTGCATGGATGTGTGTGTGTAAATAAGAAGATATGACAAGGAACGGGAAGGAAAGAACACGCGAGGTCTGTGACCCACTTTTTAGCGTACTGCTCCGGCATTCGCCTGGTAATGATGGGAGAAACCAGGAAAAAATGCCGATTAGAGCCGGTCGGTAGAATTCTCCTCGAGAAAGCGACTGAACTCGATCTAGCTACAGAGAGAGGTAGCTCAGTGCATCAACAATTTCACTGCAGTGCCTCTGACCGGGAGGTCCTAGGTTCGAGTCCCGACAGCGGCAGGATTTTCGACACTAGCTTTTTCAGCCAGGCCGAATTCAGCCGCTGTCTGGAGGATAATTCTAGCGGCCGACTGCTCTGATCGGTAGTTTTCCGTGGTTTCTCCGATCAACACCATGCGAATGCCGGAGCAGTACCCTAACAAACGGGCAATGAACCGCGCGCGATCTTTCCTTTCTCTTCCTTGTGCTATCCTCACCCCTTACACACACTCACACTAATATGCGCTACACTACCTCACATACCGAGAGTCTGGTCGGGGACGTCCCGGCTGGGGCGGTGCCCCGCTTGTGGGAGATACGGTTGGGGAAAATCGATTGGGGCGCCGGATCTCGCCATCCAGTGGGGGAAGATCACTTCCACCTATCTATGAAAAAAAGCTCTACTCTCACGAGGAATGATCTCAGTATTTGACGCGCCCGGAATCACTAGCAATCAATCAATCGACGTAGCTATCTAGTTAGTGTCTAAAATCCTATCACCGTCGAGTCACGCACCTACGCACCTCCCGGTCAGAGGTGCTGCAGTGACGTCAGTTGATGCCCTGAGCGACCTCTCCCGGTGCGACCTTTGGCCGCGCGACCTGCAGCCACCGGAGAGCGACGCGGCGCCGCACCGCGAGCGGTGCGTCGAGCCGTTACTTTTTCATTTTATTCAGCGCCCAATGAGCGAGCGAGCGCCGCATCGCGCCGCGCCGCCGCCCCGGCGAAAATACGCGAAATACGGCGCGGAATAAATAAATAAATTGCATTAGGTGCGACGCGGTTGGTCGGGCGGTGGGGGAGGGGCGCGAGGATTAAAGGTAGGATGGGAGGGGAAGGGGGAGGGGAGGGGTCGGAGCGGCAGTGCATTGCGCTCATCACGACCTGGCGCCGCCGCCCCGCCCCCTTTAACACGACGGCTTGCGCTCGTCACACTCCCCTGATGTTTGCCTGCAATACGCCATCGCCTGCACTCACCAGCGCCTTCGGACGCCTTCTGTTTTTCCACGAACGAAGACACGGGCTATACATCAAATTTTACAATGAATTAACTTGAATGAAAATATATTGTTATTATTACATTATAACCTAACATTATAGTATTATCTCCTTTACGAGGATCTTGCAAATACGAAATTTTGCTCGAAAATTTACCAAAATTCGAGAATTCTAGAAAATTCAGGAAAAGATATATAATTGAAATGTTTCGAATTTAGATATATTACTGGCATATCCAAGTGAATATACTGGGGACACTGGAAAACAATGATTTCGCCGGTGGAAAACACAATAGTTTTATTACAAAATATTCACACATTCCGACGTAATTCTCATAGTGAATTCCAAGTTTCTCACAGTTCTACACAAATAATCCATATTCCTGGTAAAGTTTAACTTTATACTTAAAGAAGCACGATTACAACACTTTTCTCTCCTAAGAAGTAAGGACTAGAAAGTAAAAACTGCTAAAAGAATTTAATATTGAATTAAGAAGAGTCTTGAAAATAAAGTGGTATTATATTAAGTATGATGGCGCGGAAATCAGAAAAGAAGCTGAAGCGGAGGGAGAATCGGGCAACAGGAGCGTGGTGGGAGCTTGGAGGGAGTGGGGTGGGAGTGGGGGAAGGGCACCGGAGCGAGATGATGGCTTCCAGTCGCGCGCGGATGATCTTCGTCGCTGAGCCGACGCTTTGCCGCGCGGCGCGGCGCAGGGTGGAGCGGGGCACGTCGGGGCGGGGCGGGGCTGGGGAGTGGCGGGGAAGGAAGGGGAGAGGCTGGGCGGGTGGAAAGGGAGGGGAGAGGCAGGGCATGGAGAGGAGAGGCGGGGCGAGGATGGGGCGAGACAGAGTGGGGGAAGGCGTGATGGGGCGGGGCGGGACGGGGCGGAACGGGACCGGGCGGGACCGACGAGACGGGGCGGGGAAGGGATGGGCGGGGACGGGTAGGGGCGGGGCGGTCCGAACCGAGTGGGACCGGGCGGGGCGGGACCGAGCGGGACGGGGAGGCGAGAGGAGGGGCGGGGCGTGGGTGGGGTGGGGCGGGGCTGTGTCGCAGCGCCCGGCTGCGCTGCAATTAACTTCTGCTTCCCGCTTTTGCTTCAAGCGCGATTTCCCGAGGCGCCGGCGCCGGCGATGACGCGAAGGGGCAGCGGAGCTCCGGCATATGGGCGCGCGCCGAGGGCGGGCGCGTGGGCGAAGGCGGTGGAGTCGGCGAAATGAAGCGGCGCGGCGGCGGCGGCGGCGGGGGCAGAGGCCGAGATGGAGAGGTCTGAAGCCTACGTTCTGTAGACAAGCAAACGAATGAGGGGGTGGTGAATGAGGAGGCGGAGGCGAAGGTAGTGCATGGTTGGTTGCTTGTTAGTGATTCAGGGCGCGTCAACTACTGAGGTCATTAATCCCGTTAGAGAAGAGCATGTTTTTTTTTTCACCGGGAAGTGGCTGTGATCTTCTCCCCTTGGATGCTGAAATCCAACGCCGACCTACCGTTGTCTAGAGGGGTTTTCTTCAACCAGGTATCTCCCACCAGGCGGGCACCGCCCAGCCGGGACAAGCACTAAGCTCCCGTTCGGTCTTCTAACGTGTGTCGTAGTCCAGTGCATGCGTGTGTATGTGTGTGTGTGTGTGTGTGTGTGTGTGTGTGTGTGTGTGTGTGTGTGTGTGTGTGCAAGTAAGGGGTGAGGACAGGACGAGGAATAGGAGGGAAAGATCGCGCGCGGTCCATAGCCCGTTTGTTAAGGTACCGCTCCGGCATTTGCCAGGTGCTGACCGGAGACACCACGAAAAACTGCCTATCAGAGCAGCCGACACCTAGAATTCTCCTCCCGATAGCGACTGAATTCCACCTAACTGCCAAGTAGTGACAACGCGAAGGAAGAGGAAGAGATAAGCGCGTGGATGGAGGCGGTCACGGACATAAGACAGTTACGAAGATCGCAGTTGCGACGCCAGGAGTGGTTTAAATCGGAGATTGGATGAGCTGGTCGCCTGACCAGCAGAGGAACGCGAGCGGGCGCGAGACAGCCATGAGAGAGGGGGTTCGGACGGCCCCATGCCGCCGCTAGCGCTGCAAATAAGTCGGAAAATGTAGTTTGTAATGAAAGCTGCCTGCGCTGTCTGCAAAGGCCGCTATCACCGCCACAGGTGACAGCTCCTTTTACAAAGCCGAACAAAGCGCCGCATTGCAACTGTCACACACATTTCTTGTGTCCCTCAATTACTCGATGGTTTGAATGCAGCGCCAGAATTGAAGAGGATCGTGCCATTGCGGCTTACGCATTGTCCTTTGCACGTCATTAAATGGCATTGTGCCGCATGCGGCCGCGATCGCACTGCAAACAATAGATTATCCCCAAAGAACATAAATTCCAGTACAATAAATCGTCAGGGGCGTTTGTGAACAAGCCAGTGATTATTATGTACTCAATTTTAATAGTATTAATTTAAAGTTTTGTGAATCGTACTTAAAATGGAAGAATTTTTTTGTTGAATTCAAACTATATAATTAGTAGGCCCCGGATATTAATGACCTGAAAATCTAAAACCTATATAAATATGACCTTAAAAAATACAATATAACGTTACACAAGTTTTTTGTATTCATGTTGATTGCTTAGGTATAACAAATATAGAATTCACTCAAGAACGGATTGTGAGTACGTTACATACGGTTTGCAGTCTTTGGTACTAACATTTTTTTAAATGGCTTGTGTCTTTAAACAAATCACCTACAATACAATAAAACCCATCAAACAAAATGTCTTGCTTTACTACTGCATACTTCTTGTTTAATGTTTTCTAATTTCCTCTCAGTCTTCAGTTTCTAGAGAGTTGTATTGGATCACAAGATGTATTTCAGGGTTCCCATTTTGAAAGTCCTACGGTTGTTGATGAGGATAGATTAAAAATATTATGATTAAAAATATGACATACATATACATTTTGGGCAAAATTTAACCTTTTATTAAAAATGGTCCTAAAAATATGACAAATATATATGTATTTACGGCAAAATTTGGGCAAAATATGACCTTTTACTAAAAACGGTGTAAATATGATTTTGTGTGCACAATGAATATACGATTTTCTAATCGACAATATCTGGATTCACGCATAAGTTGTTTTAAAATTCACCTCAAGGTTCAGAAAAAATGTATGATTTGTCATAAAATTCCGGGCCCTAATAATTAGAAATAAATGTATTGATTTTTTTCTAATAAATTTGGCGTGCGTGTATAAGTTGCAATCATCGTTATTGTTTACCCTAACAATGTATGTACCTGTAACTATGTTGGAACAGTAGATAAGATCAATAAACTAGAAAAATCGAGATACAAGAACTTCGAAAAAATAAACCTAGCTAAGTAATTATTTGGATGTGCACATTATTGGAAATAGTTTTGCTATAGTCACCAACTTCAAACTGAAATGGAATTGCATTTATTACATCTCTTTAAAATCTCATATCTCGAAATAATATTTTCATTAAATTTAATTTTCGGTGTAACTCTTCTACATAAAAGTGGTCTGACACGCTAATTAGAAACTGCCTGGTCTCTCTGAGCTTGTTGCATGTTCACTCCCATCCAGAGATGGTAATGCAAAAACATATTTTGCGGAAGGGCACGTGTATGCCGAAGCGATCCCACCGGAGATTCCGTAAGCAGAGTGCGCCGCTCAGGGCCGCGGGTGTGGGTGAGGGGATCTTGTAACAAAGTACCTCTGACCTGACAAGCAGCGCGCCGCGCTCACCTTCGCCCTTTGCCTCGCTCACGCTCCGCGCCGCCCCGTGGCGCCCCGCCCACTGCCGCCCGCCCGCGCCGCCCCACCTCTCCTGCCCCGCCCCGCGCTACCTCGCGCCGCCGCCCCAGCCCCGCCCGCCCCGCCCACGCCCAGCCCACGCCGCCCCGCGCCATGTCGCCCCCGGCCTACCCCTGCCCCACGCCGCCCCTCCCCACGCCCCACATCACTCCCGCCCTCACCGCCCCCGTCCCACGCCGCCCCACCACCCCATCCCCGCCCCCACGCCGCCCTGCCCCATGCCGCCCTGCCCCCCCATGCCGCCCCGCCCTCGCCGCGCCGCATCGCTTCCACCACCTCGCGCCCTGTTGCTCCTCCCCACGCCGCCCTCCCCACACCGCCCCAGCCTACCCCGCCCCGCCCCCACGCCACTCCCGCCCCACGCCGCCCTGCCCCACGCCGCCCCTGCTCCACGCCGCGCCCTCGCCCCTCTCCCACGCCACCCCGCCCCTTTTCCCACCCTGCCCATCCCGCCCCACGCCGCTCCCACCCACGCCGCCTCCAGAAGCCTACTTCCTCGCCCTGCTCCCAGCGCCACCCTCCGCCTCCCACGCCAATGCTCCTCCCTGCGCCCCCCACGCCGCCCCGCACTATGCCACCCACCCAACCCCAGCCCCACCGCCCTGCCCACGCCGCCTCCGCCCCACGCCGCCTACTGCCCCGCCCTCTCGTTCCACGCTGCCCTCGTCTCGCCCCACGTCACCTCGCCCTCACCGCCCTCGCCCTGATGCCATCCCCGTCCTTACGCCGCCCGCTCCCACGCGCGCTTCCGCCCCACACCACCCCACCCCACGCCGCCCCGCCCCACGCTGACCCACCCCACGCCACCCCGCTCCGCGTCCAGTGCCGCGCCCTTTCCCGCCCTGCCAGTGAATCCGTCGCCCGTGGAGCTGCGGGTGCGTACACACGCGGGCGAGCAACGGGACGGCACGGGGTGGGCGGGGCTGAATGCCACCGCGCGGCTCATTCACACGCCGCGACCGAACCCCTGCGTGCTTCTAACTTGCATCAGACCGGCTTAGAGGGCTCAGGACATCAATTAACATCAATGTGTGCCTCTGACCAGGAGGTCCTAGGATTCCACTCCCATCGGTGGCAGGATATTCGACCCCAGCTACATAGTCAGGTATAGTTCAGACGCTGTCTGGAGATCAATTCTAGCGGCCGGCTGCTCTAATGGGTTGATTTCCGAGCTTTTTCCGGATCGCACTCTTACCTGCCCCTTCCTTGTATCTTCACCATTTACTTACACACACTTATACTTACATGCACATGCCCTACACCCCCACACATGCTGGGCGACCATTTTGGAGCTGAGAGCATGTCCCGGATTGTGTGATATCTCGCTGGTGGGAGATACCTGGTTGGGGAAAACCGGCAAGATGTCGGGTAGTTCAGCGCCGTATCTCGCTATGCAGCATAGCTCCACTGCTCTTTACCATTTTTTATTTCGCCATCTATTTACCTGTGATGTATTGTCTGTGTGCTATCAGTCACGTTTCTGCGTGATATCGTGTATTATCCTTATTTATGATAACTTATTTATTTTTAATTATTTTATCTTTTCCTATTTATTATATCTTCAAAGTTTCAGTGATTTTAAGTAGATACCTTTTGAATATAGAAATATTTAATGTAGCATATATAAAATTGTGTAGTCAGAATCCAAGTGTTGTGAGTCCTTGTTATTGAAAAATTGATGGCAAAATCACTACGTCTGTCCGTCCGCCTGCCTATGTGTCTGTGGTCAACGGTAGCGCCTAAACAGTTCAGCCGAACTTCTCAAATATTCTTTGATATATTTAAATGAAGTGAAGTCCCTGCAAGTTTAAAAAATTTAATTTAATTTTTTAGGGGAGTACTTTACATCAAGCCTTAATTATATTTCCAATATTTTCTCACAAAAAGGCTCCAAATCTGTTGATTAAACGCTGTTCTCGTGTAGTGAAAAAGACGCTTAAAAGAATGAGGCAGGTCTCATATTCGTTGAAATTTCTGATGTTTCGTAAATTGCAAAAGTTAATTTTTTCGGCATGAACCTACAACTGCAACATCAGGATAGCGTTTTTCCTATCTAATCTTCCTCTCTTACTTTTTCCTAATCTATTCTTCAAAGACATCTTGAAATAGTTCAGGTACAATTTTTCGAAAATATTAGTTTTCACGTAATGTAGCCTGATCTTTAGGGAATTTTTAAACAATTATTTTCTCAAAAATGGCTTTCAATTTTTTCTTTAAATTTTCTCTTCGTATGTATCGAACGACGGTAAAAAAAATTGTGCTAATCTTATTTACCATGAGCACTCTGTTGATTTTTGGTTTTGAGTTGGTCGAGGAAAGCGTTTCTAGAATAACACACTCCCTCTACTTCTCTGAAATCCGTACCAACTAGCTAACCTTAGACGGATACAGAAGTTTTTTTTAATGGGAAGGCGATGTCAAATCTAATCTTTCTTTTGCAGGAATACAAAATTTAAAAAAACAATAACTTGAAATTTTGAAAGATGTCTAATATTTATAATATGAATGCTCCTTGGTTCTCATACAATAGATATGTGGTAATTGACTAGGATAAATGGAGTAAAATTACAAAGCAAATGTTGGCTTTGAAAGGGTGCGTGGTCGGGTCCTGCGCTGAAGCTGAGTAAATAAAGGTCAGAAGGCTCCTGAGGGGGCGCACCTGACAGGCAGCACATAGCGAGCGCCGGTCGATTAGTTAGAGGCGAAAGTTAAAATCCCGCCCCTCTTGGAGCCATTTGTTCGCAGCGACTTCCAATTTCGGCTGTCGTTGCGCGAACGCGAGCGAATAATTCGGAGGGGGAAAACGAGGAGGCGACGGCGGCGCCGGGTGGCGAAGTGAGACCCGGACGAGCTGCCAAAGATCGCCGCGGTGCGGGGAGCGGTGCGGGGAGCGGTGCGGGGAGCGGTGCGGGGAGCGGTGCGGGGAGGGGTGCGGGAACGGTGGGGGCGGTGCGGGGGAGCGGTGCGGGGAGCGGCGCGGGGAGCGGTGCGGGGAGCGGTGCGGGGAGCGGCGCGGGGGGAGCGGTGCGGGGAGCGGTGCGGGGAGCGGTGGAGAGCGGTGCGGGGAAGGGGCGGGGCGCGGGGCGGGGCACGGGGCAGGCGCGGGGTGGGGCAGGGTGCGGGGCACGGGGCGCGGGGTGGGGTGCGGTGCAGGGTGTGGGGTGGGGCAAGGCGGGGTGATGTCAGTGAGTGAGTGAGTGAGTGTCGATGAGCCTGACGCCGCAGCGTCGCCGGGAAAACACCCTCGTGACGTCAGGTGGTCACGTGATAGGTATCCGCGGTTCACTGATTTCTCTTTCAGCCTTTTATCGAGTTTACTGTTTGACGCCATTCCAAAAAATGATGAACGGGAGGTCCCGTGGTTCGAGTGCCAACAGTGGCAGGATATTCGACACTATCCAGATAGCTACGTCGAGTTCTGTCGCTGTCTGAAGGCGAATTCTAGCAGCTGGCTTCTCTGGTCGGTAGCCACGCGCGATCTTTCCTTCTCATTCCTTATATCTTCACTCCTTACACACACATATGCATTACACTAACATACATGCCGACAGACGTATCGCTCCAGCCGGGACAAGCTCTAAGCTCCCGACTGTCCCGGTGTCCCTGCCTGTGTGGTAATGTAGTGCATGTAAGTGCATGTGTGCGTAAGAATGAGGTAGGATAGGAGAAACGGGAAGGAATGAGCGCGCGCGGTTTGTTTGGTAAAGTTCTACTCCAACATTCGCCTGGTACTGGTCGGTGAAACCACAGAAAATTACCGATAAGAGCAGCCGACCCCTAGATTTCTCTCCCAGACAGTAAAAGAACTCGATCCCACTATCTGACTAGTGTCGAAAACCTTGGCACCGTCGAGTCTCGAACCTTAGGGCCTCCCAATCAAAGGCACTGCAGTGACATCAGTTGATGCTCTGAGCCACTGAAATGCGCTGGCCAATAAATGAACTAAACTCGGCGAGTTAGCGCATACAGAAACGAATGCCAAGCTTATTGGAACATATAGAAGTGATGTGAGTGAATTCGGGTCGTCTTCGCGACTATTCAGATGAACTCGTATGCCCTCAGACAGTGGAGTCGATTTAGTCGAGAAGTTTATGATTGATTTCAGTTCTCATTTAGATTAGTAAGTTCTCTAAGAAACTTTCACATCTGGTTCCGGTTTATGAAAGGAAGTTAAAAACTCGTTCGTCTTTTCATGACTCAGTGTTCATGTTAAGGAAAAACAAAGGAAAAGTAAGTAAATCATAATTTACTATTTCTCGAAGATTACATGAAGGTGATGAATTATCTGAATTAAATCAATTAAAATAACACATTAAACCATCTCAATACAATCCTTAATGTAAGAGTAATTAACAATAATGAACATTTTGGACAATGGACAAGTTTTTGATATAATCAACAAAAAGGCAGTTCTGTAAAAGCAGTTCTCTTCATTCTACATCTGCAACAAAACAAACATACGTTTTATAGCATCTGTCGTTTCCAAAAACTTCAAATACAATTTTATGAAATCCCATTCGCCATTGTGGACTTCATGAAATTTCTGTTGTTCTCGTGGCAGAGTGGCTGTGATATATACGTTGGAAATATTTTTATTCAAATGCAAACTTTCACAATTTTGTTAAAGACAAAGAAAATATTTTCGAAGTAACAGTTCAAATGAACGAACAAACTGTTGGTCTTGGACGTTCGTTGCGTTATACGCACGGCGAATATAGAGCTTGGAACCTCTAAAGCAATTGTCCGGGCACTCAATGAATCTCTGCTAAAGTGGGAGAATGAAAACGCCGTTGTGTGCGGGCTCTAAGCTAAAACCTCCGAACACTGGTCGTGGTTTACGAAGGCAGTTACTCTGCAACGGGTCGTGTGTGGGGCACCCCGCTGTGATTTCACCTTCGTTGCGTGGGGGCAGAGAGGGAGATCGCGGACAGCACTGATCTCTATTTTTTCGTGGTTTCTCCGATCAACACCAGGCGAATGCCGGATCATTATCCTAACAAATGGGCTGCGGACCGCGCGCGATTTTTCCTTCCCCTTCCTTGTGCTCTCCTCATTCCTTACACACATCCACTTGCACTAAACTACATGTATATCGGTAGACTAGTCCCAATCTTAGAGCTTGTCCCGCCTGGGGATGTGCTCCTCTGGGGGAAATCCCCTTCCAACCGACGTGTATGTCGGCGCCGGATCTCACCATCCATAGAGGAGGAACTCCGCCCCGTACCGGGATAAAACAATCACATACTAAAGAAGTAACGACCACAGCAGTTGGCGTATCTGGAAACATAAATTATTCCCTCAAAGTATAAAGCGGACGGTGGGGAGGCGAGGGTGGGATAGTGATGGCAAATTTTACCAAAACATCGATACATCGATGTTTCGATATATAGCTAAAGGTTATCTAATGTCGATGAAAACATCGATGTTTTAATATACATGCTATTTTCTTAACAATTTTTAATTACAGTACGTAAAAGGGATATATTTTGTTGTTTGGTTAACAGTTTTTTAGTAGTATGAAACATTATTATCGAATGTAATTGAACATTGCGTTTCGCTATCCTTTTCGTGTTTCACTGGCGATTCAGACAATGACGCGCTTGGCGAAAACATACATTCGTAACACGAGCAGCCCCACAACTTCCTCAGATTGCACAGGCTAAATATGCAGCGTGATAAAGAGGATGATGCAAAAAACGATATTGCTGAGAATTGCTGCTATTTAATTTTTTAAATTAAAAAGAAATCGATGTTTTTGCAACAAAATATCGATGTGAAAAAAACATGGAAAGCAAAATATCGATGTGAAAATATTGATTTTTGTGGTGGAAAACACAAACAACAAACCAACCGGGACAAGCTCTATGCTCCCGACCGGTCCCCCGGAATATGTGGGAGTGTAGTACAAAGTATGTGGTAGTATAGACAGGATAGAACAAGGAAGAGGAAGGAAAGATTGCGCGAGGTCCGTGGCCCGTTTATTAGGATATTGCTCCGACATTCGCCTGGTGTTTGAATACTGAGACCATATGTTGATCGGAGAAACCATGGAAAACTACCGATCAGAGCAGCCGGCCGCTAGAATTCTCCTCCAGACAGCAACTGAATTCGACCTATCTGAAAAGCTAGTGTCGAAAATCCTGCCGCCGTGGGGAGTGGGAACCTAGGATCTCCCGGACAGAGGCGCTGCAGTGACATCAGTTGATGCACTAAGCTACCGCTCCCGGTATGGAGTAAGACGTGGCGTGGAACAAAGATGGCAGTGGGATGGGGAGTAACTGTGTGAAGTGGACAGTGTTGGGACAAGCGGGGCATGGCGGTGATGTGGCTTTGGGGGTGGGGTGTCTTGAATGGGGAGAAGCCGGGCGGGACAAACTATAGTACAGGGAGCAGGGAGCGGAGCAGGGAGGACAGAGTCGTATGGAAGTTGCCGTGCAGCGAGAAGCAGGGTCGTGTGGAAGGTGTGCGCGGGAGGGCTGTGGGGCCGGGCAGGTCAGGACAGAACATGACGAGAAGGTGAAGCGGGACGGAGCGGAGCCGTGCGGAGTCGGCGAGCGAGGCCGCGAGCGTGGCGCACCAGGCGGAAGGAACAGGCGTCTCCCAGCGAGAGCTGCGCTTGACGGGGCCTCCTGCAAAGGCCATTTGACTTTTTGAATCCGCGTCCCGGGATGAAGCTGCCCTTTGACCTCGCGGCGCGGCGCGCGGCGCTGCTCAGCGCCGGGGGCGGGGCGGGGGGGGCGGCTTTGTCCCGCACAATGGCGGAGCGGAGAGCGGTCGAGCCGCCCGCGTCCGCCGCGCGCATTGTATGACCTACGCGCTCGACTCACCTCTCTCCGTCCCCACCCTCCCCCAGCGCCACGCCCCTCGCCCCGCCTGCGGTGGAATTAAGCGCCGGTGGTATTTGTGAGCGGTCGTGTAGCGTTGCGCTGTTTCGCTCCGTCGCGCGTCTTTCCCACGCACGGCGCGGGGCGGGGCGGGGCGGCCGCCTCGGGGCACGCCCCGGCCCGGCGCGTGGGCGGTGACGTGGCAGTTGGTGGCTCAGCTTACGCCATCCCGCCGCGGAAATTACGTTAGCTTCTGCGCAGCAAGGTTTTTCCTCGATACCTGAGAATGGTTGCAGATTATCAGTATTTTTTTGTTATTTAAGGTCGCATCAACATCTAGGTCATTAGCGACCACAATTGTAGTTAACGTTATGGTAACTGTGAAGATGAAATAATATGGTGTTGATAAGTGATGAAAGGACGAACACAAATACAACAATGCTCGAGGCGGGACTCAAGCCCGCGACCCTTCGGTCCGTGATCGCTACGACACGACTGCCTTAGCGATCCCGGCCACCGGATCGGCATTATTCTTTTTTGCTAACGTGAAAAGAATCTAAATGTCTTAATGATGTGACTAGTTCTATCGACTCGTTTCATAAGGTAAATACTAAAAATATTTTTTGTCAAAATTGTTTAAGTGTTATTCTGTTACAATTAAATTCTAAAAATACGTTAATGATTTTGTGTAGCTTAAAATATAATTAATTGATGCTGTATTCAGTAATTGCAGTCACTTTTTTAATAGTTCAAATCATTACTACAACACAAAAGCATGTATATTTCGGCGGTTGGTGTAGTAGCAAACTTCATTGTAATATCCTTGTTATTATTTAGTTTTTCCGGCTTAAATCAGTAGTTTAACAGAAGAATCAAACAGAGTCTGAGTATAAGTAATTTACTTATGCAAATTAATAGGGTCATACAGCTATAGCTCACAGATTCGTGTTGAATATCAGCCTCAGTCCTATTTAAATTCCTTTCTTTATTTTCAGATAAGAATTTGCACATGAGAGAATTCATAGAGCACCGTCACTAATTTCTTTGTGAAGCAGCTGGCTTGAAATTCTTGCCCTGATGAGAATTTGCATCTCTATTCGTTTAAACTGAACGTTTATGCATGTGAAGCTTTCCGAGAATCCGCTAGACAAGGTTTAAGAGAAGAATTTATCATGTGGAATTTACAGTAATCTAGTTTTTAATTTCCTTGAATTTTTTCTGCTTATGTCTTTTTTTAATAATCATACTCATCAATGAGCCAATGAGGTTTCAAGTTTAAACTACATAAGTAAACTTTACGTGAGTTACAAAAATTTATGCTGAAGTGACTACCAATTTTTATGAACTCTTCAATTTTCAACCATTTGCACCTGCCTGATAAATATACTACGTACGTCAGAAAAAGTTTTGCAAATAATATTCTTATTGAAAAACCTTTATTTAGGGCCATCTTCGCAAAAAACGTCGTTAATGGAAAACTTCTTTTAATGAATCCATGATATCTTTATCTCCAAAGCAGTTTCTTGTAGATTTTTACCCTCGTTTCGTCGTCTTTCTGACGAACGATTTCGAATTACGTCTCTTGATGAAAAAAAGTAATTAAAATTCCAAATGGAAACCTGTCAAGTTGCTTCCTTACTAGAAAAATGTGTTCAAATAATATAAATATGCGAAAGAATTATTAATTTTGTACGTAATTTTAATTGTCGATTGGGCGCCAGAAATAAAGGCAATATTCCATTTTCTATGCGACACTATTCCATTTTAAACGACATCTCATTTAATTTCTGTCTAGTCCCTTTCACTAATGAGTTTCGTCTGAATCGTTATGCAGTTAATTATCTCGATCTTAAAGAGTAGGTAAAATTTAATAATTGCCCTCTCAATTTTGTAGCGTCTTAGCAATTCCTTACTTTTGGAACTAAGAATTTTTCTAGATTTACTTCACAGAGAGTCACAATTCTTACAATTAAGAAGACATTTTCCTCAGGAAATATTGAATTTTTTACTCTTTTATTATCATTCCCCTTTAGAAGGAAGCGGAAAATTCTTCACGATTGTAATAAATAGGAACGATTTCAGAATATTCGTTATTTTACGTTATAATCAGCCCGAGTCATTTCCAGCGGTAAGAAAACACATCAGCGTTTTCATTATATTTTTTTACCGTTCTGGCCTCAGAAGGATATATTCCCGGTTGACGACAAAGGCTTTTTGTCATTTTTTAGTTTCGTCGTAGCCTGTATGATCGGAATTGACAACGCTTTTCGAAGATTGGAAGTGCTGTTGTAGCCCCGGGAGATCATTAAAGTCATTGGAAAAAGCGAGTGCATTGCAATCTGACGGTCGACTGGTGTTCTAAGGGTTTTGACGGAATACTGTCGGAAGCGATCACAGGGTCCCGTTCGATACATGCTCTACAAATATGCGCCCAAATTCCGTATGTTCACAAATATTCGTTTCTAGTTGTACGTGTCAGACAAAAGGAGATTGGTTTTTCTTCGATAATACTTAGAAATACCCTCGACGCTTCGACTCAGTTTAACTACAGGGTACTGGACATTAGAGACGAGAAGTCAAGTTATACAGTAACGAAACATTTCTCAGTAAAATGATGTAAGAATTATTTGTCCATCTAATACGGGAAAGAACTTTCGTGTTTCACTTTCTCGCCTTATTACTTTCTTGCATAGAAAATATAAATTAACGCTGCATATTTTTTTAAATAAACCTCGTAATGTTATGTCCCGCTATCTAAAAGAAAGGTAAATATTTTTTTAATTAAATTTATTTACAGTTGCATCAACAATTTGGTTATTATCAACTATTACTATTACATATAGTTCTTATATGTAGTAAATTACATCCCGTGACAAGTTCTGTAGTCTGCATCCACGATTTAACTGCCTTTGATACCGAAAAATGATATAAATAATCTTGAAAAAATGTAAATGAAATTCTCTGAAAGTTTGAAAATTGGAAATACAAATGTTCAACTATTTTCAAGGGTCGGGAAAGTCAAGTTTAGTTGTGATGCTAAAGGCGTGGGGGTAACCTGATGTTTACGTATGAACTTTATATCCCAGCGTGGAGAAAAAATGCTGATTGGAAACACTTTTCCAGGTTCATATAGTACTATAATACTGTGTAGCCATTACAAATAACGCGAAAAATTATTTGCTGTTTTAAGACTACTAGTTTTTGCATGAAATGACTTACCCTGTATCTATTCTAATTCATTTATGACATTATTTTTAATAAATTTTCCAGTGCAGACAAAAGGATATTCTGAAGAGTGAGTGTTTCATTCATTTTCACACATGTGTAACAAGAAATTTATTTTTTATGTCTATGTTGTGCCAAAATGTCCGATATTTGTTTGTTAATGGTTTTATTATGTAGTGAAAAACTTGCATGTCAATTAGTGCTTGCGATTTTATTGTAGATTTAAGTAGAATGGAGTATGAGAGCGAGCCGAGACGAATTGACATTTCCTCATCTCGCTTTTTGTTGAGAGAAGGATTCGGTGAACAGGAAGCTGATCTGTTTTAGTTCATGTGGATAGCTGAGCGTAAAATAAAAAGGATTCTCAATTGAATATAAAGACCTTAATGGTTCGGAGATATCGATCTCAATTTAAAAGTACCAATTTTTTTTTTACATACAAACAGGTCTTAAGCATGATACCAAAGAAGTGAATTAGAATGATAATTAAATAAATTTACTGATTTAAATACATTTGTAATTAAGGTAGGCTTTCGAATTAATAAAGGCGCATTGTTTTGAATATGTCTTCAAAATTATTTTTTAAATAAAACTATCATTTTAAAACTGTTAGTAGATTCATTAACATAACGAGCTGCTTTGGTTGGTGAAACAGAGTTATGAACCATCATTTCAATGTTCGTAGATTAAAATCCTGTGGAAGTAATTTTCAAGAGTAGTAACTTGACTTACTCGCTTTATTCGAAAACGAAAGTAGAGCAATCCGTTCCTTGTAGAACGTCTACGGCGTGGAACAGAACAGCAAAGGCTTTCCATATGCTTTCTGTACTCAAAGTATTACCTTACTTAATGGACAGACTGCAGATTTAAGCAATAGACTTTTATCAGTCTTTCACAGATTATTTTGAAGTTTAGGCAATAATTCTGTCGTATTGTATCTTATATTGGTACCAGAAAACAACCTTAATGAAATGTACTAATGGTTTACTGTGAGATATGTCCGGTCTCTTAAACAGGCTTCAAGCCTAATTCAAGATTACGATGCTGACGATTATTAAATGTAGTTCAAGGATGTTAAGAATTAATTTATTTGCTACTAATACGATTAACTTTCAAATACTTTCATGCAAAATGTAAAATATCCATCCTTGCCAAGTACTGCGTACGTGTTATCAAATACTAATAATACTCATTTTGTCCCACTAAACGTGTTTGAACGCTCAAAACCATTGGGGGCCTTAATTATTCCCGCTGACATCGCCGTCTTCACGTTGACATTGACGCTTCCTTGTTTCAATCACTAAAACAGATGAACCGTTTCGCCTCGCTCTTTGTACGGAGCGCGCGGCAGGCGCCTAAAGGCCCATTCACAATGCAAACATAAACATAAACATGGCATTAACATAACAGGACTACGCAAGCTTCAAGCTTCTGTGCTTATGCTTATGTCAAAAATAATAAATGAACCAATCACAGTACGTTAACTCAAAATCGAGTATCGAAATAAGTCGATGGACGAACTAACGCAATCCATGGCAAGAGCTCCCCTCGTCATGGACACAGTCGATATCTCGAAATCCATTCTCACCTCCAACCGATAGTAAACTAGAATGTCTCACAGCCAACAGAAACTTAATTTTGCTTATGTTTATGTTCGACATTGTGAATACTTCAGTCTATGACTTACGTGAATGTCTACGTCTATGTGTCATAACGTTTGTGTTTGCTCTTTGCAGGTAAGTAGCGCGGCTGGGCCGCGCGGCCGGGAGCAGCAGCGCCAGCGCGGCGGCTGAGGCTGAGGCTGAGGCGGCGGCGGCGGCGAGGGCGAGGTCGGTGAGTGGGCAGCCGGCAGGCTGGACGCCTCATCGCGCGCTCGCAACGCTACTCTCACTCTACGACGCCCGTTCGCCCTGGTGGACACGCCCCCAGGGGGCATCGAGATCCGAATCCTCGCCTCTCAAATGGCCACGATTAGCGTTTTGAGGGGGTTAACCGTGTATAAAACGGTGGCTAGTGGTGAGAAAATCCGCATCGCAACGTCTGCTACTACACTTTCATGTGCAATTTAATCTGTCACATCTATTGGGAGTTTAGTGTTTATTCTTTGCTTGGGTGGTTCTCCGCTCGGGAAAATACCTGGAGTAGGAACATCCCGCCAGAAGATGTGTAATTTTGCTAGGGCGGTTCTCCTGCTTGGGAAAATACCTGGAGTAGGAACACTCGCAAAAGGATGTGTGATTTTGCATCTGATGCTTCCATCGGGAGATGAACACCGCCACATCCCGGCTATAACAAACACTACACCATTCCAGATGAAGCGCCCGGAAACAAGGAACTCACGCTTAAAATCATTTACAACGGGGTCAACACTTAACACATTTAACTGTAATCACGTTTAACTAACATCGTCTGGAACGACGATATTGATTGAAAGTAAGAACGAATGACGGGACAAGCGCCTCTGAGCAAATTGTTTGGAGTGACAATGAAGAAAAACCTTATGTTAATTCTGCAACCATTAATCAGCTTAGGAGAAATTGTGTATATATCCCAATATTCACTCAACTTTGCACAACTAGAAAGGTTCCAGTAAATTCTGATAAACTTTTCCGCAAATACAGCCACAAAATGGGGAAAACCTCGTATTTATTGATGATATGATTAATCCAAGCAAATGCATCGTCCCGGGCTTCCCAGCCTATTCTTTCGTAAAACAGACATGATAAAGTGGTCTCAATTTCGATTAACAACTGAATATTCCTCAGTTCCCACTTCTCCTTGTTCGGTGTCTTATTCTAGAGTTCTTGAATAAGAAATGCAATTGATATTGGGTCAAGGGAATTCATCAGTAATTGTTTCACGTACCAACTTTCCCGTTTACTAGAAAACGTTTTTCGGAGCTACAATAGTAAGAAAAATGTATTATTTGAACATTTTAGTTTAATTTAGAAAATATTTGTATTATTATAAATATAAAAATATTTCATTTTTCAAGCAATACGTATTAATTATTACAATAACTACGAATACGTTTTTAAAATATTCTAAAATTTTGGCATGTGACAAAAACTGATGTGATTTGACTTGCCGTCAAGAATCATTTATTTTTCAGAAACGATGCATCACTCACCAGACAAAAAAGGATGCCACGAAAATATTATACAGAATACAATGTTTTTACTTGTTGAAAATCCGTGTTTTTTGAGAAACGAGGATTCAGGATCTTGATGTGTTTTTTTATTTTAGATTTATTACGTTAGTAATTGTATATCAACTGTGGATCTACAGCATTACAATATAATTCCTATTTAATGTTACGAATATGTATAAATATTCTTGATCATTTGTAATTGGCAAGAACGACCCGTAAAGGTACCAAAAATGTGTTTGAGCGGGAAAAATATTCGCGTGTGTATTCAGGTTTTTCAAGGAATTTCGTCTTGGTTTTATGTCGCGCGACGCGAATGAAGAAGACTTCTCAAGAAGACATGTGTGTTCTTTTCATAGTGTTGTATATCTTGCAATTTAAAAAAACTGCAATGGTTCCTTCCTCTAATGTAGTTTGATTGTAAACGTTTGTGACGGAAACGTCGCAAATCGTGCGCTGGGGAAGGAAAGCGCTTGAAATTGATTTACGCAGCGCGTGGATGTTGGAGATTGTAGAAAATGTAATTAACTTCAAAAACATGTTATCTTCTCACAAACATTTATTCATGTATTTTTTTGTATTTTCCATCTGTATTTTCTTTCCTCAATGTTCAAGGGAAGATGAGGCACATTGTAGCAAATATTATTTGTTTCTTCTTATGAGCAGTATTACATCCAAAATGTTTTCAACAATAATGATTTACAATTTGTAGCTACGAGTAAGTAGCTAATAATCAAATAATACAAGTGATAATATTTTAATGTATTGCATATCGTGACCCTTCGCCACATGGCTAGGACATATTTTATCAAATTGTCAATATAATGAACAGAATTTAATTTAAATATTCATAGGAATTATGATGCATGAATACAACCTAAGCGAACAATATCGCTGGAGGTGGTATATGGCAGTCATTTGTTTTACGCTGGTACATGTTTTTAGACCATTGTTTTATCCGCTGTAAGTCTATTTAATCTAAATTGTGTGTAACTCTATGATCACATAAAGTTTTACATAGTGTTCATAAGGCTTAATATAGCTTCGCTTTTAGTTTGAAACTAACCTCATAAAGAATAATGCAGCCGTATTGTTACACTATTTCTATTCAATGCGCAGTACCCTGATAAAATACGCTACAAACTTTAATTCGTATTTATTTATCACTACAGGACTATTATCAAGACAGGAGATCCAGCTCATAATATTTTAATGTAGAGTATTATAAGTATAATATGTAGGTCTGAATTTGTGTATTTTGTTTGCAATATTTAAAATCTTATATTATGTTCGCTTACCCGTAATACTATTCCCGCCTTCGAAAGAAATAATTCATAAAGCATATTCATTGCAACGTGTGTAATAGTGGAAAATCAACTCATTATAAACTAAAGAAATATTTTTAAATGATCTGTTCACATTTTAAAATTTTGCACTGATGCCCATGTTAGCGTTGCTCTCCCTCCTCCTCAACTCAGTGTTCATGTAAGTGTTCAATATTCGCATTTATTTTTTGAATGAGAAAGTTCTTGACTTCAGTTTGCTATGCAGAAATTTTTGTATTGTGTCGTTATTGTGTACTGTCAATATTCTATTGACAATAAAAATGTTTTCAGCTGTGAAGAATTCATTATGCACTCACTTCTGCTTCACACTTTCATGGATATTACGGATATTACAGCGTGAGGTAATTACATATCTATTATTGAGACATTAAGATATCTATTATTTTCTACTATATCTCTGTAAAAATGCCGAGAAGCATTACATGGCTTTCGCGAGGTAGTATTCCAAAAAAAAATTATGTTGGCCGGAAGGGGCAATTTCAATTTTTTTTCAGGATAAAGGAAAACATCCCCGACTCTGCCGTAAAACATCAATCTGATCATCCCGCTATTTAAGTCTATTCATATTTGAGGCTCACAAAACAATCTTTATGTAAATTCACTATTCTGTGCTGTTGTGTCTAAGAGTCTTAAAAACAAGCTGTATAAGCTAAACCTACCCACATTCGAAAATGCAGTACTTTTAAAATAATGTTGCTCTATATTCGCAATGATTTGTTTAGAAGCCCAACGCAATGGCTTGTTAAGAAGTAAATGAATTAAAATGGTTTTCATTAATTAATTTTAGTTTTCTGTGCTCTTTATCAATAACAACGTTAAACTACAAAACAGTATTGCATAAAATACACACTTGTTAGCAGGTAGTGTTTATTCTGTTTAGACATTATATTTAATGCTCCAATATCGTAACAGAAATAGCCAATTGGTAACTTCTGTAGGGTAGTTCCATACGTCGTGAGATTGCGAATGACCTTATTCTTGCAACTATTTCTGTTGGGTGTCAGTCTCTCGTTTCCTCGTTATGTGTTTCGTGCTGGATAATAGATCGAACAGGGCCCTTCGCCAGATGTCTTCGGCTCTGGCACAGTGTCACTGCGACGCGGCGTCCGAGTTACGCCCTTACGACCATGGTGGAAAGAGATAAGTGAGTTACTGCCACGCACCGATATTTGCTCGTTTTGCGTAGCGCCATTTTGCGTCACGAACCACGTGACCATTTTGCGTCACGAACCACGTACTTCGTTTGAAAAGCCATACAAAACTTGGCCGCAAAGTAGCATGGAGTGCGAAACGCCGAGAAATTTTTGAAAGTGGCATAAAGTGACAATTTTCAACGGTGGCTAACAAGAATAACACGATGAAGGTGTAATTGATATACAAGATGCAATATTTAAGAGAAGGTGCTTAAGTATCAGTTATAATGTCTTGTAAAAAGGTAATAATTTTGGCATTTAAAATTCCCGCTAATATTGTATCGCAAACCGGTGCCTGAAGGTAATTGGCTGAAGTCGGATGCGATGCACAAGAGCCCACACTCTCTTTCTACCATGTTTATGACTAGACCGCAGAATTTAAGTTTTAAAATATGCGTTTTAGTTGCTTAAAATAGGTTCTTTCAGCATCTCGTTTTGGCTTTTTAAATGGAATAATAGGCACAAATAAAACAAGAAAGTTACATAAAACATATTTTTATCATATATATATATATATATATATATATATATATATATATATATATACATCAATGATAAAAATATAAATCAATATTGTGTAGAATCAGTATTGTAAATGTTACAATAATACTATTTATGACCAAATTTAATTGTTTGTCCTCAAGTTAGAATTATTCGTACCGTGTTTTGCCTCGAAATAAATCACTTATACTTTTTCCTAGTATTCAAGAGAAAATGAATATCTCATATCTGTCAAGATCACTCTTCTTTCGCGGAAATTTAATAGCTTTATCTTAGAAGCGGAGGCAGGCTTTCCACGAAGTCAGAAAGTAGTGGTATGGACACGTTTATCGCAAGATCCTTGTCCTGTATATTCATTTCTCGCTATTTTGCAGATTAATGCTAACTTAAAATCAATATCATTATTGTCTGTTGTGCCGACACAGAAGAAAAAAGTTAAAAGAAGCCACCGACAAAATAAAATAAAAAAAATAAGTCTCATTTTAGGCCTTTAAAAGTAAATTAGGCACAAATAGGCATTCATGTTGAAATAGGCTATTTTAGGCGCTATGAAATTGACGAGTTAGAGTTCAAATAAACCTAAAACATATATAAAACATTTAGAAAAAAGGAACACAGAAAAAAAGGTTTTTACCTAAATATCCGCGGTCTAATTATGACGCTCGTGAAGGCGTTGCGGTCGCTGCCAGCAGCACGGCGCTGAACCTCATCAATACCGTTAATCGCATCAACAATTTTTTCATGACTAGATGGTCACCACACCACACACGTTGCTCTCTAAGCCTTAGGATGCTTAATTCCTCTATTCTAACGCGTGAATATTTCGTCGCTTTTGTATTTGTAGTTATGACAGAGCAAGAGAAAGAAAATGTACGAGGTGTGTGTGTGTGTGTGTGTGTGTGTGTGTGTGTGCGTGTGTGTGTGTGTGTGAAAAAGCGAAAGAGAAAAAAAGAAAGAAAAAGAAAGAAAGAGTGGGGAAAGACCGAAAATACGAAATAAGTGTAGAGAGCGGAGGGAATTAAATTATGATTTACTCTATCATAAATATTTTGGAAAAGTTTATTTTCTAGTCGCTTACTGTGTCTCTCTATTATCTTTCTCACAAAACCTATTGTTGGCCGAGCTGCTTGACCTAGATGTTGATTCATCAGGAGGAGATTAAGCTGTTTTTACTCTCTTTAGAGTAGTTGTGTTCTCTCGGTTTCCAATAGTAAATTGCCGGATTCACGGTTCGGATAAACTGTTAACTCAATTGTTACTTGCGAACGGTCGCCGCTGGCTGCAGTGGGAACGACAGCAGTCGAACGGAGTACTGACACCGCTGAGTGCGTGCTCTCTTTGAGCACTGAGAGCCAGTAAGTAATCGGGGAGTCGTTTCTGTCGCTCGCAGTCGCCGGTCGCGGCGCTCGGTAGCGAAGGGCGGGGACAAATGGGGCGGGGCGGTGCAGTGCGGGGACTATACTGCGGATTTTACAGAGCTGCGTTTGAAATAAATCAGCTGTTACGGTGCCATCCAATCGGAAGGTTGAACGCCACCATAGTGACGTCACTGTAGTGACGTGTAAGGCTCCGATTGGACGGCACCGTAACAGGTGATGAAATGTCAAACCGAGAAATGTATACTGGGGTTTTCGTAAGGTGTTCGATGACATTAGGTCATTTTTACACCTCCTGCCTTATAAAATGATTCTTTTTAATTAATTCACGAACGTCCTTCTCAACGGGGCCCATGGCCTCAGACATGTGCTTATCACTGTTATAAAGATTCATTTTATAAAGCAGAAGGTAAGAAAATGACCTAATGTCATCGGACACGTTACAAAAACCCTAGTATACATTGCTGGGTTTGACATTTGATCACCTGTTACGGTGCCGTCCAATCGGAGCCTGACACGTCACTACAGTGACGTCACTATGGTGGCGCTCAATCTTATGCTTATGGCGTTCAAGTTATAAAAATCACAGTATAGATCCGGAGACAAAGACACTTCGTTCCGATCGTTCTCGGGGACTAGAACAGCGTGCCGACACCGCCATGTTCGCGAATGTTAGTTCCGGAACTGCCTTTATCGAGAACGAACGATACCAATACTAGGCCTGTTATCGAGGTGCGCCCTCCGCGGCGGAAACCAAAAAGCAAAGACAGATAACGAATGTTGGAGGCACTATCGGTTCTCTCGGCGCTGTTTATTGCTCAAGTGTTTCTATCTTAAATGCTGAATTTATTCCACATTCAATGGAGAGGGTAACTGAACTACGTGAATAAGCTAGAATGGCATCTCTTCGACGAAAACTATATTAAAACTCGATCGCAGATCACACGTTGTAAACTTCTGCTTAGATGTGCGATTGAAACTGCGCGAGGACGGAAATAGTGTCATGTTCTGAAAACTCTGTTTTATATAATTTTTTATAAAATTAATTAAAATTATGAATTAAATTAATTTCTTCTTCGTAAGAAAGCTTACAGTGCTTCTCATAATTGAATTACCAAAACTGTCATCGAACTGGGCAGAGATCACGCTCCGCCGATACTTTCGAGAACAGCCGAGGTTCCGATAGTTCCGAGTCTTGAAGGGATCTACGCGTAGACTTTGCAGCCAGTTAAGGGGCATGCTCGCCCTCGCATACTGAGAAAACAAGCGAGCGAGAAAGATCGATAATAGAATGAGTATTGTCCGGTTCTAGCAAAGAGAGTAATGAAACGTGGGTTTGGCTCAAGGATGCTGAGAATGTGTGAAAGCGATAGGTGGAGATAAGTAGTGTTGCATGACGATGGGCAGGTTGAAAGAGGCGGGGATGAGAAGGCAAAAATGAGAGGGGGAGGATATAAAGAGCGAGCTGTTAGATCGGCTATATGGTGGCGAGTGGAGGCTGAGAATAAGTGAGAGGGATTAATTATCTGTTCTCACATCCCCATCCTCAAATTCCGCTCCTTAAATTGCCGTTTTATCATAGTGCTTCCTACGCCTCTGCACTCACATCTTCGCCATCACATCCTCGTCTCTTTCATTCCTTCACCTTTCACCCTGCCCATTGGGAGAGAGTGAGGAAAGCGGAGTGAAGAAGGGCACGGTTGTAAAGATGTTATGGGGTGGAGACGGATGAAGAGGGCCTGAAGATAAATCAGAAAGGCAGGATTGAGAAAGGGTAAGAATGACGGAGGATGGTGCGTACAGGAAGGTAGTGGCAGGACGAGGATGGAAAAGGCTAGGAAGAAAAAGTGAGTTCAACTGGGAATGGGAAAAAAGAATGAGCAAAGATAAAATAAGGTAGGGTGATGGGAGTTGTGGAGAGGGAGGGGCGGAGAGAGATGTGCCGGGATGGCGCCGCTCGAAAAGACCCCCCTCCTCCCCTCGTTTCCCCTCGCGAACCGCCGTACCTTTTCTTAATTTGAAAATATCTGGAGGAAAGAATGGAGCGGGAATCTGTTCTTCATTCTAGTTTTGTATCTGGGATCTTTTCCGAATCTATAGTGAGTTGATGCCTTCATGAAGGGTAAATTTGTGTAAGAGTTGTTTGTTAGGAAGAGTATCTGGTGTCCCCGCCGTGCCTCCCTGCGATCCATCGTACCCCGTCGGCCGCACTGCTCCCCGCCACACACCTCTCCCCACCACGCACCGTCCCGCACCGCCTCCTCATTTCCCCTCTCGTCCCGCCCCGCCGTGTCCCGCCGCGCCGCGCCGCGTCCCGCCGCGCCGCGTCTCTCCCCACCGCACCTTACTCCGCCCCGCCATATTTACCCCGCTACGTTTCCCCACCATGTTCTCCCCTCCACGTTTTCCCCGCCACGTTTCCCCCCCACGTTTTTCCCGCCACTCCCCTCCGTACCCTGCCGCGTCCCGCCGCGCCCCGCCCCATCGCGTCCGGCCCCGCCGCACACCGTTGCCTCCGCCGCCACCGCTCCGCCTCAAGGCGTATCCCTCGGCGCCCCGCCGTGCCTTGGCGTGCTCCACCGAACCCCGCCGAGCCCCGTCGTGGCCCGTCGCGTCCCACCGCGCCCTACCGCTCCCAGCCACAACCCGCCCCGACCCACCGCGACTCGCCTCGCCTCGCCTCGCCAAGCCGCGACACGTCCCGCTGCGCCCCTCTCCCCCTAACCCACACCCCTGCGGCCCTCCCCGCCGCTCCCCGCCACAACCCACCGCGCCCGAGCACGCCTCGCGCTGCACCGCTCCCGCCGCCGCCAATTTCCGGCCTGCTCCGTCGCGGGCGATTCGTCGGCGTGGCTGGCGGCGCGGCTGGCGTCGGAGACGTGCCCTCTGCGGGGGGCCGCTCCCGGCGCCTGCCGCTGGGGCGCTCGCGCGGCCAGATTTCAAGAGCAGAATGTAAATTGTGTTTGCGCGGGAGAATCGCGTTTCGCGCCCTGCTGACTGCAGGCGGGATGTGAGCGGCGCCAGATGCGATTTTCGCGGTAGGGGGGTGCCGCGAGCGGGAAGAAGCTCCGCCGCTGGGAGTGGCAAGACGGGAGCGCGCCGGTGGAGAGAGACAGAGGGAGAGAGACAGACGCGGAGAGAGACAGACGCGGAGAGAGAGAGAGAGAGAGAGAGAGAGAGAGAAGAAACGATTTAATGTCCGAAAGCGAGTCAAGCAAAGAGACGGATGGATACCAAAATAACACACCAAACAAGTTGTTTTTTTTATATTGAAGAACTAATAGATAACGTTCAAAATGTAAATGAGCTGGTGTGTAGCTTAATGGGTATTTTAAATGCGTTTTACCATTGGCCCCGGCTTCGTTCCCCAAACAAGCAGTGTGAAATTCATTTTCGACATAGTTAGCTCTCAGCGGATTTTCCCAGGATTTTCTCGTTTCTTTTCACGCTCATTATACCAATGCTTCGTTATCATTCACTTCTATTTATTGTTGACATCAATTTGGAAGATTATTGCTGATGGGTCTCAATAACCTCAGCAGATGAATGGGACCCTATACCACAATAAATAAATAATTATATAATTATTATTAATAATAATAATAATAATAATAATAATAAATATTTTCCTGTAATTAATGTATTAGTACGAGAACATTATTTACAAAAAGAGTATTATCAACATGATGAAAAAACTAAGGACTACTTTTCAAATAGCATGCGAAAAAAGAATAGAAATCAAACTGTAGAGGACTTTGAGTTTTTAGTTCTTTTTCAGCAGATTAAAAAAAATTATTAGATTTTGGGTAGATAACGAATTTATGATTGATAATTAGAATCAATTGATTAGTGGGTGGGTTATTATTATGTGGATAGATATTATTGAAGCCATTAGAAATGAGTAGAAGAAATGCTAACACTAGTTTTACAAGTCTACATACAAGAAGATCGTAAAAGATTAAGATACGTAAAAGATTAAGATGCATTTCAAAATGTTAATGCTAACTTAATCTACATAGTTAAGAGTATTCGAATTTATCATTGAACTGTCGCAATGAAATCTGAAAACAAGTCTGTCACAGCGATGAACCAGGGCGCAGATAAACTCAATTTTTTGTGTGTATACATTGTTTTATACGAGGTTAATTTTATTTGCTAACCAGGACCTAGATTTGAATTCTATATGTTATATAAAGATATAGAAGATGCTAAGACCAAATCAGATAGACTCGGAGGAACTAGCGAGAGTAGTAGTCGAGTTGGACAAGGCAGGGGCACTAATGTAGGAAATGTTATTGCAAAGGCAGAAAAATATGATGCTTTTAAAATAGATCTATAAGTAACAGGTAACTATATCACGCGCTATTCATAGTTTGTTTTAAGATATTGACCAAAATATTCAAATACATCTTTATTATATCACTGGAGGGTGAATTATGTTGTAGCAAGTAGCTCGCTTTACACCGTGTGAAGCTAGTTTTCAAATCCCCGTCAATCCATGTTGAATCTGTAGTGAAACAAATGGTATTTGCGGAAAGTGTTCTTGAGGAATTCCCATTTCTCAATCAAATCATATCTTCTTAAACACCGAAGCATCACATCAATAGGTGTGGTCATAATACTTAGCCCCGTGTACCACAATAAAAATTATTGTAACACAGAGTTCTATGAGAATTCATTATTTCTTTTAAGAAAGACGATTACAATTACAAGACAGTACAATTCAGACAATTACAGACAATACAGTTACAATTACAGACAATTACAAGAGAGTACAATTCACTTGCTATATCGATTTTACTCTACGCCTTCTGGACAACATCGAGTAAAGGGCTGAAGGGCCAAAGTTAGATCACATCAGAATGGCCAAAACATTGACTACTCAGCCTACTCGGCAGCGTTCCGCGAATGCAGAGAGGCAACCCTTCACTCTGACCCCGCAAACTTACGCCTTCCCTCACCGCATTGTTGTTCAGCGTTCGACGCAACTGTTTCTATCACCTCGGTTCTCCCCTTTAGTCTTGTGCCTGGCGCCACATTTGGATCCTGGGCAGATCGAGCAAAAATACGTCCTGGAATTGGAACACCCGTGCTCCCGCTGGGAGGGGAGGGGGCATCGGGGGACGCGGGCGGGGTGGCGGGGAGGGGCGGAGACGGGTGGGAGCGGTGGTGCGCGTGGGTGGCTGCGCCGGTGGCATTTGGCGTCGGGAGGGGGCGGGGACGGGGCGGGGCGGGGATGCGGGCGCTGTATCGACGCCACTCGCCCGCCCGCCCGACGCCCGCTCGGTAACCTTTGAGCGGCGCCGCTCCGCCGGAGGTCGGGTGGAACGGGAGCGCGCTGTGCCGGCCACTGGCAGACGCGTGGCTTGAAAGAAGCCAAAGCCGCCAAAATTGTCTTTTAAAACTGGTCAATATTTTTTAGGTCCAAGTATCTGATTTCAGTGGCCTCGCGTGCTGGTTTGAATGCCGTATAAGTGGACAAAATTGTCTATCAAAACTCACCAATATTCATGAGATTATAGCACTTGATTTAAGTGAACCACAGTGGTTTGAAAGCCGTAAAAGTGGCCAAATTTACTTTCAAAACTGACCAATGTTCTTGAGATTCAAGCACCTGACTTCAGTGATCCCGCGAGCTTGTTTGAAAGCCAAAAATGTGATCAAAATTGTCTATTAAAACTCACCCATATTCTTGAGATTCTTACACTTGGTTTCAGTCATCTCTTTCGGTAGTTTGAAAGGCGCAAAACCGGACAAGATTCTGGTAATATCAAAACTGTCCACTTTACGGGAATCAAACCTCTGGATTCAGCCATCCTGCGTGCTTGTGTGAGAGACACAATACATATGCAAGACTCAGATGTTCAAAACCATACAAATTACTTGATTCAAGCCACAGGTTTTAGTAATTCCACGCGATAGACCGAAAAAAATGAATTCGGTGCCAATCACATTGTTTAAATTAGTCCAATTAATTTATGAACGTTCATGAGAAAAAAAGTACATTGCTTCATGTTCCATATTATTGTCTTTTTAATATTACGAAGGAAACCTAAAAAATGGGAAATTTTAATGAAGCTATTAGCTAAAAAAAATACTTCCAACTTTGTAATACACATTTTCATTAAATGTTATCTAATTTTATAGAATTAATTTTTTCTTTCTTTACCCTTAAATTTCTGTCCGTACGTCTTTCAAAACGATTTTTAATTCAGAATGTTCCGGATTATGGGATATGGTCAAAGTAGATTAGTAATAAAATTATTTAAGTGTTCCGAGGTTTCGGAATATATATATTTTCATTATCAGCCCTATGAAATACAACCAAAATAACAACTCCATTGATTTGAACTTATACACATATTAAATACGCAAAGTACAATATTATTTAAATAATATAAAAAGTACCAACTTTACTTATCATACCACTTCATTTATTCTTAGCCCATCTACAAACCATATCCTTTGTGCTGTGTTCCCAAATAAAAGTACGTTCTGCACAGTTCGACTACACGGCGTCGTGAATAAGAATTGAGATAGAGAATGATTCATTCAATTCCACAAATGTACTCATGTTCTCATCCCTACAATAAATAATTCATGATTAGCCTACCTTGTCCAAATCCAACGAGCAGTCTTCCTTCACCAAATCCCATATCGAAACATTCTAGGATTAAGATGTCCAGACATTATCAATAATACTCGTATTTTTATCATTATTTTGAATATCTGTTTAAATGAAGAATGCTAGGAACAACTTTACTTTTATTAAATATTGTATATATATATATATATATATATATATATATATATATATATATATATATATATAGAGAGAGAGAGAGAGAGAGAGAGAGAGATAAGATAAGATAATGAGGAAGGATTGCCCAAATTTGACCCAATTGATTTGTATCAGGAACTAGTGGAATCTGCAATGCTTCGCTATTGCAATGTATTACACTTCACACGCTATTGGTCACATGATTGTAATCACGTTTTACGCTAAGCTCTGCAATATATTTAATAGATGGAAGACTTTCCCGCGACTGTTTGATCTATGTCGTGCTTTGGACATGGTTGTCAAGTATCCTATTATTAAAATGTGTTTCCTCAAATTTGGGCATGCATTCGCTATGATAGTTTTGGATAAATTTGATTTTTTTAAATTGGTTTTTTTAAGGTCGCATCAACATCTAAGGTCATTAGCGACCACTATTGCTGTTAACGGTTTGGTAACTATGTGGATGAAACGATATGGTGATTGATGATAAGGGGTGAAAGGACGAACGCAAATACAATCATGCCCGAGGCGGGACTCGAACCCGCTACCCTTCGGTCCGAGATCACTACGACACTACTGCTTTAGCGATCTCGGCCACCGGGCCGACAAATTTGATTTACTTGTCCGAGATAATCTAGTAATAATTTCGTCCGGGGCTGAATATGGTAGGGGCAGAATATGCAGCGAAAACAAGCCTACTACTGGAGAGTATGGCGGGATGCGTTGAAATTGTTTACAGGGGCGCTTAGTCAGCGTAAGCGCATAAAATCATCGTCAATGCGCGCGTCTCTGTGCGACAGACATCGCACATTTCCATTGTACTATGCCTATATTCTTCGCGCAAGGCCATGCAATAAGTTCGTAATATATATATATATATATATTAGATGGCACAGGTGTTCGTCTGTAATTGATTTAAGGAAGCTTGGAAACGACAGAGCCGAGCAGCAGGCTTCTATAATTTTCAGCCAGGCTTCGAAAATCCTCCTCTGTCGGCAATCGAAACTCGAACATCCCTATGTACAAAGATATAGTTGTAAATTTAATTTTATTGATCGGAGATATTTGTGTTTGCTTTTATCCCAATGCGGACAACGCTCATATTGCTCTGGAATCATCATCCAGCACTTAATGGGATTCACTTTGTAAATCGATCGGTTTACGCAATGCCCTGGGAAAGTCAGAATGGTACCCAAATGGTATTATGTCACAGATTTAGTTCCTGGTTTTATTTGAGAATTTTCCACATCGAACTGCAGAACTTAATTACTTTAATGAATTGCAAATGTAATTTACAACCACGTAAAATTATTTTTCAGATTATTTTTCTGTAGGTGAGTGTCTATCCTATTCTACAATAAAGTCATTTCATATCTTTAAGAGTTAAGGTAATTTCGACTCTTGAAAGGAATTTCCTTCTTCTTAGCAATTTTTCGAAAAAATCTTCGAAGTTGAAGTTATTCCTAGAAGGTAGCCTCTAAAATATGTGGATAATATTTATTCAGTAAAATCGCATTTTGGAAGAATATTTAGAATAAAATTATGTTAGAAGATAGTTCAGAGAAATTCAGCCAATAATTTAGGCATCTCACCTTAGAGAAATATGAAGTAAATACTTATTTAAACCATTACCAACTTTTCACGATATTTTCAATGTAACGTAAACGGAAAGTAAAGAGTTACGAGTGTACAAATTTTCAAAAAAAATTAAATCAGTTTTCTTAGTTGCATTATTTTTCTATCGTAAATAAATCGAATTAAAAATGTCCACGAATGTGTTACGTCTGCTCCAAGACATCTCTACTTTTTCGATTTTCTTTCCAGTTTCGTAATTTTAAAATTGTTAGTGATAAACTGACTAATATAACTATGCTCCTGACTGTTAGTTTCGTGTCAGTAATCAGAGGTCTGAACAAAATAGTTCAACTCATGTATTATTTAACTTTCACAGTGGTTCATGAAAACCAAAGATGTAAGATTAGGAATATCAGCATTTCCTCCAATGGAAACTTAAGTTGCCTCATTGGGTGTCTTAATGTCTGCTTTCTCTTTTTCTTCTGAATACTCAAGCGCAAAACATGACAGAGAAGATAAAATGTAAGTTACTGAGAGTGTTCGAGACGATATTGATGTTTTTAGGTACATGTCGACTTTCAGATTAGTTTCTTTATACTGATTGGTAGTAAGTTTGTGGATTGCATTCCGTTGCTGAATATTGGAGATGCATATTACTTACATAACGCGATACCCTCGTAATAATAGGAATATAGTTGATAATAAAAAGTATTATGAATCAAATGAGTAATAAAGAAAGTAAAAATGACGATTCTTAGAGTATTGCTTAATACGTATCATATCGAACGTGGTGGCCTATTTTTTTAAATTTCCGAAATAGAAAACATCACTCGAAAAGTACCATTTCATTAAATAACATTGGTTTACATATGCTATCCTATTCATATTTACGAAACAATATTCAAAACAGAACCATACTTTTTATACCCGCGGTCATATTGTATCATTTGCTCGTATTTTAATTTTCGATCATGTGCTGTTATTCACGCTCACAGTTTTACACTTATTCACACATTCTTTGTTAGATGAGCTGTGACAGTTCATGCGAAATGGTACAGTTAACTTGCACTTGCATTTCATGTCATTGGAATAGTGTCCCCGAAATCCTTTCTCGAAATACTATAATGTTTTGCGAGAAAAAACTGTTCATGATGTGTATAAACATTTTCTGGCAAGTGTCTTCTCTCAATTACTATATGTGAAACACGTGCCGAACATTTAAAACAGACATGTCAAGGTCTAGGTTTGTAGAGGTCGCGGGTTGCAGCACAGTACTCAGGGGTAGCGGAACATTACTCGATACCTGACTCATGACAATTGTTTGAAGAAGTCTGTGGTAAAGCGAGATGACCGTTATTGCCCCAAAAACGTAATATATGTTGCCAATTAATATTATAATATAAAATTGTCAATTGTGAGTAAACTGGAACATTTGCAATCGAAAATATCTCGGTTTTGTAATCGCTTAAGAGAGTAAATTTGTAAATGCTTAAGAGAGCAATAATTGTATTACCTTACTGCGTTCGGGTTAGGAAGTTTAACAGACAAATATTCATGATTGTTAAAAGAACTGTCCGCCCGTAAGAGAGACTTGTTAATATACTTTACATTATTTATGTCTACAACAAATAACTGAATGATTAAAAAACTTAATTCAAAACGAAATAAAATAGGAAACAAATTTTCTATTAAAATAGATATGCAACGCAGTATTTATTCTGGCTAAGTAGGGGTGAGCAATTTAAGTTAAAATAACGATAATTCTCATGAAATTGTAAAAACACAGTGCGCCAAGAAAGTCTCTCCGCAGTGAACCTAATCAGAGTATCATATTAAAAACTGCATTTATGTTGGTTTCTACCAAGGTCACTGGGAAGCAAGTGAAGGGGACAACACTTCTAGCATCTATTTTGATTGTGGTGAGTATGCAATTTACGTTTTCAAGCCGCAATTCGTACCACAACATAATGCCTGTTGCATACAGCAAGGAGCCACTGCAGAGAGACTTTCCTGGTGCACAGTAGGGTAATATGGATGTGTTGTAAAGAACTTCATAGAAATCAATATTATTAAAATATTTATTCCAACACTGAAAGGGTATAGCCGAATAAGGCGGTGAAAAGTGTCCCCAAACAAATCGATATTCGCGATGCTCATATGAAAGAGAATACACAATGACATAGATTCACAAAAAAATCAGCCTCCCAGAGCAATCTGTGGCAGAGATACAACGAGAAACATGTTTTGCATGTTTTATTTTTTCTCTGCATCTATTGCGTGTATCAGGCTGGAAACAAATTGCAGGGACGGGAAAACGTAGTTAAATTTGAAGGTATTTTTTGTGGCGTTTATATGAATTTTAACACCAAATTCATATAGAAAAAATAAATAAATTTTTGAAATTCATTTTCAACGTGATAACGTTGGAGTACTGTCTCTATTTTTTCCATAAAATGGGTCTTTTAACATTATTTAACATAGATTTTTTTAGAGTTTTAAACAATATGGACGTTAGTGAAAAAAATTAAAACCAGTTTTGTCAGTTTAAACATTTGCAATTTGCGCCAAAATGTGAAACATTGGTGATTTTTTCACCAATGTTTAAACAGTTTATATTAAAATTATTCAAAGATCTTTCTTAACAGGAAGATTTGGAACTTTTTTTCTGACAAATGTTTATTCTGTGTGGAAAGTATTTATATTTTTGAAATAAAATTAACAAACCTCTTTTGTTTTTAGATTTATCTATTGTTTATAATATAAATCAAATTACTCAGTTTTAGGTACATTAATCATTTATGTTTAAAATATAAATTAAATTACTTAGTTGTAGATTTATTAATCATTGACACTTAGACATAGACAATTACTCATTTTCACTTTCTTCAATACCTGGATCACGCATTTGTTTATATACAGACTACTCACAATTTCTGTTTTTTTCAACATTTCTATTTAAAAATACCTGTTTACTAATTTTCGCGAAGTAACTAGCGTGTGCAAAATGTGTTTTTAAATGATCGCCACTGTGTGAGAGCAGCATGCGAGAGTGCCACTTCCGTTCGCACGTTGACGATATCGTTTTCCTCCAGATATTCCCATGGTGGAAAGATTTGGGGGGGGGGGCTCCTCCGGTGCACTGATTTGTGCTCGTTCTGCACAGCACCATTTTCCGTCACGAACCATGTGACCACTTCGTTTGAAACGCGAGACCAGAAGTCGGCCGCCAAGTTTAATGGAGTGCAAGAAGTGTTGAGAAACATTTTTTAAGAGGCATAAATGGACAATTTTAAACGGTGACCGACCAAAAATAACACGATGAAAGGGTTATTGCAATAAAAGATGTAATATATAAAAAGTGCTAATCTGTTTCTGTTTCAATGACTTGTAACTGTGAATTTTGGCATTTAAAATTCACGCTAATGTTATGGTGCATACTGGTGCCTGAAGCTCACTGGCTGAAGTCGGATGCGCAAGAGGTCACCCATCTCTTTTCACCATGTATTTTCACCATGCTTTCCACCAAGGATATTCCGATTGAGTTTGATACATAATCGATGTAACACGCGTAAAATTTTGAGTTAATATGTCGTTTTTAATCTGTGTTTAAATATCGGTTCAACGGTTTTTTCAAATTACATTTAAGTGCGAATTTCAAATGTTTAAACTAAAAACATTGATTTTAATATTTTCACTACCGTCCACATTGTTTAAAAATCAGAAAAATATGTTATAGAATGTTATAAGACCCATTTTAGGGGGAAATAATTGAGACAGTACTCCAACATTATCACGTCAAAAATGAATTTCGAAAATTCATTTATTTCTGTCTATATGAAATAGGCGTAGTTTTCGGTGGTTTCTCCTATCTACACCAGCCGAATGCTGGAGTAGTACCCTAACAAACAGGCCACGGACCGCGCGTTATATGTCCTTCCCTTTTCTTGTATCCTCACCTCTGACACATTTATAGTCACATGCTTGCATGCACTTGACTACCACGCATGTCGGGACACCAATCGCGAGCTTAGAGCTTAATGTGGCTGGGGCGGTGTCCTGCTGGTGGGAGATACCTGGTAGAGGAAAACCCCACAAGCCGACGGGTAGGTCAGCTCTGGATCTCGCCATCCAGCGGGGAAGATTACGTCCACCTCTCGCGATAAAAACATGTACTACATTTACGGGGTTAACGACTTTATTAGCTGACGCGTCCGGTAATATTAATATATCATTCAGTCAAACCACACCGGCGGGATGACGCCGCACCGTTAGCTGAAAGGCCAACTCTTCCATCTTCATTTCGAGATCTTCCTTAGCGCAGAACGGACGCTCCCGAAATGAAGACGAAAACGGTGGATTTGAGGCAAGGACGCGGCGTCTGCCGGTGCACTCCCACCGCGAAAGCCCCCGACCTCGTCGGCAAGTAATGCAGGTCAGCGCGCGCCGGGGGCGGCGGGCGGATAAGAGCTCCGGGAAGCTCCGGCGGCGGCGGCGGAGGCGGCGGCGGAGGTGGTGGCGGCGGCGGAGGCGGAGAGAGCAGCTGCGAGGCATCGCATGTCACGGCGCCATCCACTGCGCGCGGCACGAGTACACGGCGATTTCCACGCCCTCGCCCCCACACGCCCCTCCCCCCAGGCTGCTCACCTGGCCTCGCCCTCCGCCCCGGCAAAGCCACATGCGAACACGTGTAGCTATCCCGGGATGCTCCGCTCACGACTCGCTCCTGCGGCGACCGCCACGCTCTCTCACCCGCTGGCACACAAGCAGCTCCACTCTTGGGTCTCGACGTTTCTCTCCTGTCCCCCGACGTCCGATTCCTATAGAATCACTTCAAAAGTACGATCTCGAATTTTGGGTCGTAGAATCCGTGTTTAAGTTTCTTTGAACTGTGACTCCGCACATACTTCAGTATTACTTCAGGTATTGTATAAAAGCGATGTTCCTATCGGCGTATGTAAATTGGGGAACGGAAGGAAAATAAGAGTTTAGCCCGGTTGTAAATTAAGTACCGACCCAAAGAAGAGCATACGTAAATTGGGGACCCACTACATCGAGGTATAAGTAGAAGAACATTTTCATTGCTATTGTTTTTGAAACACAACACCCTTCCCAATTTTCCAGGCTTAGGAATTGCATTTTTCTTTCGAAGTGTGGTATGGTTTGAGTTGGTTTTCATTCAATTTAATCATTCGCTGACTGAATGAATTCTGCATATCTTGCTATTTTTATATTCTTCCTTTTTCTCAGTTAATATTCTACAATGCTGAGCATGAAATTTGGACTATCTTTTAGTCCTTAATTCGCTTTTCAATTTGATATGGGGGCGAGTCTCGAAGATGTCCAAATGGCGCAAAGAAAAGCTGGACATCGGTGTGGCGGCAGCGGCCCTTTAACGCGCTTACCTGCTGAATCAGTCCTTTTTCATACCTGGGTTGGTGTGGTCCTGAACTTACATGTAGAATTAGAATGTAAGTTTCGCGAGAAAAGATGAATGGGTTATGTGCTCTCCAATTTACATACGCCCGTTCCGCCGACCTGGATATTTAATATGTCTAGAGCGTGTGCTGACTCCGTGCCTCGATCCGAAGGGTCGCGGGTTCGAGTCCCGCCGTGCGCATGGTTGTTCTTCCCTTGTCTTTCATGTATGTGTGTTGTCGCGGAAACCCTTGGGAGTCTGCTGACCACAGACCGAGGATCCCGTAAGAGTTTCAATGCCTAGTGTAACGGTTAATGTGTCTCCATGAGAGACATAGTGTGTTCCAGGTTCGGTTAATTGAAATCAGGATACCTTGAAGCTGGGTAAAGCCCCAAAAATAAAAGGTGGTCCAAGATGGTTGCGGCGACACGTAGTTTTTACTCCCTAAACATTCTGTACGAATGGCTGAATGTATCTAATGTAACTCGGTCCCATTGGAAGCATTTGAGCTGATACTTCGTAATCACGTCATGAGAAAGATCTAATTTTCTTTTACGCACCTAATTAAACATTTTTGGTTCTGTCCCATCACATACATTCCTTATACCTTTCCCTTCCTTCTTTCCCCTATCCCCTTCCCTAATTCACCTCTTTTTCCTTCTCCCCTATTCCCTGTCTTGATCATTTTTTCTCTTCTTCTCCCCCCAAATCTTGATGACGTACTAATCTGTGCAATGCTTGCTGCCTACATTTGTTTCCCCATTAAGTCGCAATGTCTATCACTCTCACGAACTCTCTCTTAAAACTACAGAACTTTAGTTGATAAAACAATGTTTTAACGCGCAGCCATTATATATTATAGGTATATATAGTTCTTGAAAATTTCATGCCATTGCTTGAAAGTATTTTTTAAAGTTAAGAGTTGAATTGTATTCACCACAGTAGTTGAGAAAGAAATACAGAACATCTACCAAATTGGAAATGATCGTGACACTAATATAACAGGAAAAAAGATGGACTTGAATGCAGTGCTGCATTAAATTAATATTGAGCTTATTTCTAGGAACATGCAATTTCCTAAAAAGCTTGCGACGTTTTCGCTGTCATTTCTTTATCTTTTATCGCATGTCGCAAAAAATATGACATTATTCTAAGTGCCAAAGTGCCGTTTAATAATGCATATATTGTGACGCTGTGAAAAAATAATTCCACAGACATGAGCTATGCATATTCTGTTTATTTACAAAGATGTACACAATATTTATTGTTATATGACGTTTTCGGCCGTAAAGAACAAAGCTAACGATGCGATTGTGCATTGCAAAAGTTATTTAGTGATGTAAACTGACAGGTTGATTATGAGCAGCGGAAATGCAGGTTAAAAATATTCGCATGGTTAAAAGGAAATCAGGTTCTTAACAGTAATATCGGGAAATTCAAATAAAGTCATTTGATGTTTCCGCCTCGATGTGGTATAAGCAACAACGTTCTTCAAGAACGTTGAAACTGGATGGTCTAATCCTACTTTATTGTCCCGCAGTTCAGGGTATCTAGCTTCTGAGAGTTTTACGCGCTACAGCGAACTCGCCATCAAGCAACTGTAAATGGGCGTTTGCGGTGCGTCAACATCGTAAATCACGATATCGGCGATGGCAGCCTTGTAAGTATGCGGCCATCTTTAATGATTCCGGGGATCCAGTGTTAACAAAGCAATTTGTTCAAAAGTTCGCGGTTATCTTGAAAATGACAGAAACCTTTTGTCAACTTTGTTTAAAATACTTCTTATGATTCGGAGGATTGAAACTAATTGATTAAAATTTATCAAACTATATTGTAACATGTCATAATCGGAGGAAAAATATACATCATGAACTGATATCTTCTTCTTTTCTGTCAAAATTAAACATAAGTTCTCTTACAATTTTAACACCTCTTCGTGTTTATCTTGATCTTTTTATTTACTCCTATATTACATACACAGTATAGAGAAAGTTATGAAGTGTTGCAGCAAAAATGGCGATTTTGTCACAGAAAAATCATATTGTATAATTCTGACACGGAAAAATGGAAAATGATTCCTCCCTTATGTAACAAATTACTTCCTCTAACACGTTGTGTCAGAATCCAGTGTTTGGTGGATCCTTCATACCGAAAAATTGGTTTACTGCAAAACGTCTGTCTACGTATGTCTTTCTGAGCATGACGCTAGCGAATAAGCCCTAAACAGTATTTTCACCAAAATAGATATCCTCCAATCGATCTGGCGTAAGTCATTGATCCTTGAATTTAAAATAGATGTTTTAATTTTTCGGGTACTTTAAGAGGAACATGAAGCCTTAAAGATATTTTCAAATTTTTCTAAAAAATAGTCTCCAAATTTTTTGATTTAACTTTTAAGAAAGCCCTAAAGAATACTTAAAAATTGCGCAGGTCACCGTTATGTTGATATATATGAATTTTCGAAAATTACAAAAATTCAAAAGTTTTTATACTTTCTACAACTAGAGTGATGGTGATAACATATTTTTCCTCTAAATAAAATCTGTTATTCAAAATTAAATATGTAAATGACGTGTATTTTAAAAAATAATTCGTTTTTAAGTAATTTTGCGTGAAATAAAGGCAATTCTGAAACCAATTTTTTTCACAAATTTCCTCAATTTTTTACTATAAACGTTTTGTTCAGATATTGGCACATACACTGAATAACATGACATAAACACTTTGGATTTATTTTTTAGTTGTTTTAAAAATTTCACAAATGATTGTTTTTGCGTATCACTTATGTCGTTAATATTTACATTATAGATATTTTTCATTATTTAATATGTGAGTACAACTATTTTAAATGATGTTTTATGAAGTTACTCGAAAATTTAAAAGTTATCAGGGAAAATGAGCTTTAAATTGAGCATTTTCAGAAATACTCAAACGACTTTTTTTTTTTAAACTACTCCAAATTTCTTCTTTAAACATTGAGTACGGGTAGTGCTAAATACACTTAATTACACAAAATATACCCCATTTTGAAGTATTGTTTTAATTTTTCGTAAACTACACAAATGTATTTTTTTAATATATCTCACGTTAATTTGCAATGCCGACATTTCTACTTACATTTTTTACTTTACATCAAGCCCCTGGAATATTTTCCAAGTTTTCAAAAAATTGGCTCCACCGTTTTTGATTAGTTTTCTTGTTGGATAGTGTGAAAAAAGTTTAACAGAATGATGTAGGTCTCATGATCATTGAAAACCCTGATTTTTCGAAAACAACAAAAGTTAATAATTTTTTCACAGTCTTCCTACAACTAAAATATTAAAGATAGAGATTTTTTTATCTTTAAGAAATCTGTTCCCTAAAGATAGATTTTGAAACAACGTCTTGTGCAATTTTTCAAAAGTTTGAGTATTTTTCGCTTAATTCTGCTTGAAAATACGGGCGAGAAAGTATGTTCGGTTAAGCACCACTAGTTACTCAATTTTATCAGACTCCTCTGGCGAATGATTTCGTCTTGTGCCCGTCGCCTTCTCTACCCACCCCCGCCCGGCGCTGGTTCTGCTGCGTCGTCTCGGTAGCCGCCGCGCCCGGCGCCTTTCGCCCTTGGCCCTTCACCCCCCCCCGCTCCGACCCGCCCCGTCGCCGCCCATCGCCCGAGCGGAGGGTAGAGCCCGCGCCCCAAAATTCCGCTTAACAACCATTAATCCGCAAATTGGCTGTAAACCGCCGCGCGCACGGGCGCAGGAGGCCGCTGAATAACAGCCCCAACAGCACAAGATTAATTGCGTTCCGGGTTTTTGTGCGGGAAATGTGGTTACGTCGCGCGCGCACGTCCTCCCGCCCGCTCGAGCGAGCGCGCGCGCGGCGGCCGAAAGGAGAGGCGACGGACACCGGCGTCAAGCGCCTTCCTTTCGGTCGTCCTTCGGCGGGTATTGGCATCAATCGCCTCCCTTTCGGTCGTCCTTCGGAGAACAATCGCCTTCCTTTCGGTCATTCTCCGGTGGGCATTGGCATCAATCGCCTTCCTTTCGGTCATTCTCCGTTGAGCATTGGCATCAATCGCCTTCCTTTCGGTCATTCTCCCGTGAGCATTGGCATCAATCGCCTTCCTTTCGGTCATTCTCCGGTGAGCATTGGCATCAATCGCCTTCCTTTCGGTCATTCTCCCGTGAGCATTGGCATCAATCGCCTTCCTTTCGGTCATTCTTCGGTGAGCATTGGCATCAATCGCCTTCCTTTCGGTCATTCTTCGGTGAGCATTGGCATCAATCGCCTTCCTTTCGGTCATTCTCCCGTGAGCATTGGCATCAATCGCCTTCCTTTCGGTCATTCTCCCGTGAGCATTGGCATCAATCGCCTTCCTTTCGGTCATCCTCCGGTGGGCATTGGCATCAATCTCCTTCCTTTCGGTCGTCCTTCGGCGGACACCGGCATCAATCACTTTCCTTTTGGTCACCCTGCGGCAGACATCGGCCTCAACTGCTCTACTCGTCTCTCGCACGAGCCATTCCTCGCTGTCATCTCACTCTGGTACTGCCTGGCCTTTACTTTCATATCCCCTGCCCTCACCCACCCCTCCTTGCACCACCACACGACGCTTGGCATCAGTCTCCCCTGTACGTCTTAGTCTAGCTCAGTGCCAGCATTGACGCTCTCTCTGCAACGTCTCTGGTCGAGGGAGTTCTTGAGTTCTGATGGTGACGAAATTCCATCACCAGCTACGTAACTAGGTCGAATTCAATCGTTCTCTGAAGGAGAATTCTAGCAGCTGGCTGCTCTTGTCGGTAGTTTTCCTTGGATTTTCCACCAATATCTTGCGAATTCCGGAGTAGTACCCTAATGAACACACCACAGACCGGAGGTGATCTTCCCTCCACTTCCATACCCTGTCCTCTGTCATTCCGCATGTAGATCTGCCTTGGAACTGGCACACGGGGAGAAACACCACCTCCTGGGATAAAACGTTAACTACACTAACGGGACTAATTATCATTCTAATTGACGTGCCTGCAAATGTTAATCAATCAATCAAACTGGTCTACCCTGTCCATCGATACCCTCTCCGCGAACTCATCCCACTCAACCATGCTTATGCCCCTCCCGCGCGCCGCTCCTTCTCCCGTGCATCCTGATTTGCACGCACCCCGAGTCCCACACCGCCCCGCCTCCATGCCGACCCGCTCCCTCTCACCTCCTGGCTCAGCATGTCACGTCTCCTTGCATCACGATGCCGCAGTGCTTTTTCGCGTTCCCCACGCCAGCCGATGTTCACCCCCTCCCCCCCCATGCAGTCGCTCCCTAATCCGCCGTCGCACCCTCGGCTCCCAGTCAGACGTCTGTTCGCTGCGCCCCACCGCCCAGACGCGGCTCTCCGCACCGCGCGGGTCACCGACCGATCTCTCGCCCCGCGACTCCATCACTGCCTCCGCCTGTCACCGCCTCGGCCCAGGGAGGGGCGGGGGGCGAAGGCGAAAATTGCCCTCCTCACCCCCTCACCCCGCCCGCGCCGACGCCCGCCTGTGACGCGCAAACGACCAATTAATCGTCGAGTAACGCGCCCGAATTACGTCGGAGCGGGGCCGGGACCAGGGCTGGTGGCGCGGGCGGTGCGGGCAGGCCGCCGCCGGCCGTCTGGCGGGGAGGGGGCGGGGGGAGGAGGGGGCGTGGCCGTTCTGGCGCCGTCGCCTACGCTCGCAGCGCGACGCCTGCTAGATGAGCTGGCCGGCGCGAGGAACTGGGTTAACGCCGCCTCCCGACGCACTGGGCTACCTAACCCTGTAGGATCACTGTGGCGCTGAGGGCAGTGCATAAGACCGACGTGTTACGGTTAACTAGCATCTGTTCGTGCGCGCTAGATTAAGACCGCGTTCACGGGCAAACGGGCGTTAAATAACGTGCCGGAAATGTATTCGTGGTACTTCTCTACCCAACTGGAAAGATTTAATTTCAGTAGCTTCGCTTTATCGATAAGCCTACATTCAACGCTGTTAGAGATATGCTGTTGTATCATTCAACAATTTGCTTTTCTTATATGTTTCTTCTAATTTCACTTGATTTCTATCATTTTTATTTCACTCATTACTTCTCTACAATCTTTCGTTCCTTGAAACACAGTTCAATAAAGTTTGTCAAAAATGAGGGGAGAAGAATCCATAACTTGAAATACGAAGCAATAAATTATGGACATTGCGAACTAAAATTAAATTGCACTTCGCAAAATACCATATATTCTTTCATTTATTACGCCTTTAAATCAGAATTTATGAATATCATACTACCTGGTAACATGTAAATCATATGTGGGCTTAATGAATGTAGAACCTGGCTTTCCTACTGATAGAGCACACATTTATTACGTAGAACTTTCTAGCAAATATCATTTGAATACTGTTCCACATGCTAAAACATCAAATAAAATTGTCATGTTTAAACATGACATTGTAGAAATGATCAAAATGAGTAGTAGTATTATATTTTCAATATTGGAATATGAAAAATACTGCTTCACAAGTGAGATTTGAAAGGTTCTGTCTGATTTGAGCAATTCACGAAATTACTGGGCAGAAAAGGGTAACGTTAGCCCAAAGGTTTCTCCCAGCGATCTAAGGCCGTCGAAGTTGGCTAATGCAGCTTGACCTGAGGAGATTGAATCAAATTTCACATTTAGAAAACAGCCGAGTTCCACAACCGGAGGAAAACACATAGGCCGTGAAGCGTCCATCTTGCGAAGAAGTGAACTACCCGCCCTACCCCGTATACAACACATTGACTCGTCGAGCATCATACGCCATACTGCATTTATTTTGCACACATGCAGAGAGAGAGGGGGGGAGAGAGAGAGAGAGAGAGAGAGAGAGAGAGAGAGAGAGAGAGAGAGAGAGAGAGAGAGAGAGAAGAGCGTTCGGCCCGTATTGGCGGCGAAAGCGTTCAGTGAAACATAACACCGGAGCAGATGTAGAGAATCTGTCGCCCCGATGTAGTGATGGTAAAGTTTAGCAAAACATCGGTTCATCGATACTTCGATACATCGATACATCGATACTTCGGTACATCGATACTTTGATACTTCGATACTTTGATACTTCGATACTTTGATACTTCGATACTTTGATACTTCGATAATCATCAAAAGGTTTTTTGATATCGTGGAAAACATCGACAATGAACATCGATGCTTCAAATATTGATGTTTTAAATATTAAACATTTCGAAGTACAGTGTTCAGGTTCCAATGTGATACGTAACACGCCAATACTAGTTTAGGTACATTCTGTCTTTTATGTGACTGTCATGTTAATTTTCTAATCGATGTTCTATGTAATCACAGTTCCAATTGCAGTTTAACGATATTACCACGTACAAAATAATCGAAAAAGTTAACAACACGAAATAAAGCTTGCGAATAGCAAACGGTTTCGTGCCACCTGGGGATCGACAATAATGACCGTTGTCATTTGCTGGTAATTGCGAGCAATCCAGAAACAAAATAGATACTGGAAATTTTATTTATAATATGCGATTTTTTTAACATCGATGATTCTGCACAAATATATCAATCTGAAGAAAACATCGATGTTATAATATCCATGTTTGTGCTTCAAAACATGGATGTTTTATTAACATCATTTTTTTAATGTTTTTTTTTTCGCCATCGCTATTCTGATGCATTACGTGGAAGCCTCTTCCAGAGCCTGGGAATTGACTTTCACTTTTTCCGGCAAATTCCGGTCTAAGCAATGTTCGACCTTCGTGGTTGATAGAAAATAGAATCTCGTTATAATGAGATATTATCGGAGGGGTTGGATTTTGTCCAGCACATACTGGCACTCTTCTAAATGCCAAAAGCGCGCTGCACAAACTATTTTCCGCTCCTCTAAAATCCTTCAACCCCAACGGGGTCTCCACCCGGATCACAGAGGTTGGCCGCGGAACGGTGAATACGCTTAACTTTGTGATCAAGTAACTGATCCGTGTGTCTCATCTGGGTTGGTGAATTAATTAGGTGTTGATAATAATAATAATAATAATAATAATAATAATAATAATAATAATAATAATAATAATAATAATAATAAAGACACGATGTATGGATGATAACCGAGCAATTGTGGAATGGGAGTCACGGATAAAATGGAAACTCTGATGAAACCTGCGACGGACCCACTTGGTCCTTCACAAATTCCAAAGGAAATCACCAGGAGACAAGTTCGAGAACGCAATCCACACACTCTAAATTAAAATGGTGTTAAGAAAAGACTGGAAGCGCCTTGAAGTTTTGGAACAAAAACAAATAAAAAAGACTTTCGCTAACTGCATTTTTAATCTGTAATACCTAAATAATTTTTCTTTGACGCAAATGATACATTTTTTTAAACGGAACCTTACTATAAGAAGTTTATAAACATGAAATGACTAGATCCAGTTATTATACTTAAATGTTATTAAATGAAAATTTTATAGTGTATTAATTACGCTGAAAATGAAAGGAATCACGTATTGTTAGAAAATATTTACTAAGCGTGTAATATAATATTTAATTTATAAAAGTGTAATATTGAAGTGGTTTCATATTTTAAAGATTTCTTGATTTTCTGTAGAGGATTTTTCACATCAGGTTGCATCTTTTAGTTTAACATCAGCCATTAGTAATATCATATATTATGGTCGTAATTTTAAATATATTTTAAGCAAAGCGTATCTCCTTTTTTTACATTTTCATCTTACAAAAATGCTAGGAGAGTCTTCAAATATTTTGTAAATCAAATCATCAAAAGTTAAAATACATATTTTAATTATTTTTGCTTTGTAAAAGATCGTAAAAAAATTTGTCTACACACAGTGTCGAAAAATATTTATATATGGTACGCACCAACACAAAATGTAATTCCGATTTTCCTTTTCTAGTAATAGAATGAGACGAGTTTATTAAAAATTCTTTTGAAATTTAAAGAATAGCAGTACAATTATGAAAAGCCTTTATACAAATTAAAAATTACGCTAGAATGTTCAAACCGAATTTTTTTTTGTTTTCCATTAACAGCTCCATAATTATATACTGGTCCGGATAACTGTCACATAATACACTTAATAATTTTCTTATTTTAGAGGAAGAAAATTTAATTATCCAGCTTGTGCACTAAGCTGTGTTCACCAAATTCTTATTCATCTCCCGGACTGAAATTGTTTCCTTTCCTTTAGCAGACATCTCCGAAATTGCTTTTTTGTTACATTGCACATGAGTGGCAACTATTTCTCCTTAACTTTTCGTTTGTTAAGCATATCCTACGAAGTAAAACGTCCTCTTAATACGAGTTCATTAATTTCAATCTTTTCACTAGGTCACTAACGGTCGGACACCCAATCTCCTTTAATGTGCGTAGTCTTACTTACCGCAAAGGGGTAGTCAGTTAATGGAGCTATGAGAAAAGGGGACTGCGTGAGATGCATTACCCCACCCTTCCTCATCTTTCGCCTTCACTCCTCTCCCCTCCCCCCGCCCACCCTTTGCTCTGTCGGCGCCAACCGGCAGATCCTTCCCCCTCCGCTCCCCACGTCTAACTCTCCACATTGTGAGCGCGGCGCGCAATGCTTCAAGCCTTCGCCGCCACCCTGCCCCCCCCCCCCCTGCCGGCCCCGATTCCGCCATCCTCGCCGCTAGCGCCTTCTCCCCCGCCCCCGCCATCGCTCCTGCCCCCCCCCCGCTCCGCCTCCGCCCCGCCGCTGTCGCCACCAGCTTCGCGGCCGCTGTCGCCGCCTCCGCCGCCAGCGTAGTGCAACTCGGGCTCACCGCCCTCCCTTGGATTCTCCTCCGCCCCCACCCCCTCCCCAGCCGCCGCCGTCAGACCTCATTAGAGAGCAGCCTCTCCCTAAGAGCCTTACACTTCATTTCAGAATCTCATAAACAAATAAAAGTTGTGCAACTCGGCTGACAGCGCCGGCGCTCGAGGGCGCAGCACGAAGGGTGGAGGGCGGAGAGCGAAGGGCAGAGGATGCAGGGCGGAAAGCGGAAGGGTAAAGGGCGGTGGGTGGTGAGCGGTGGGCAATGGGCGATATGCGAAGAGAAGGAAGCGAAGGGTAGAGGGTGGAGGGTGGAGGGTGGACGGAGGGAAGAGGGCGTAGGGAGGAGGGTTGAGAGCGAAGGGCAGTGGGAGGTCGCAGGGCGGTGGGCGGAAGACGGAGGGCAGGAAGCGAAGGGTAGAGGGCAGAAGATAGAGGGCGGAGGGTGGAGGGTGGAGGTGGAGGGAAAGAGAAGAGGGAGGAGTGAAGAGGGAGGAGAGTGGAGGATGGAGGGCGATGGTGGAGGTCGGTAGGCGGTGGGTGGAGGGTTGTTTGGGGAGGAGAGTGTAAGGGGGAGGTTGAGGAACGGGGTAGAGGGCGGAAGGTAGAGGGCGGCGGGGGGAGGGCGGAGGGTAGAGGGCGGAGGGTAGAGGGCGGAGGGTAGAGGGCGGAGGGCAGAGGGCGGAGGGTAGAGGGCGGAGGGTAGAGGGCGGAGGGTAGAGGGCGGCGGGTGGAGGGCGGCGGGTAGAGGGCGGCGGGTAGAGGGCGGCGGGTAGAGGGCGGAGGGTAGAGGGCGGCGGGTAGAGGGCGGAGGGTAGAGGGCGGAGGGTAGAGGGCGGAGGGTAGAGAGCGGAGGGTAGAGGCGGAGGGTAGAGGGCGGAGGGTAGAGGGCGGCGGGTAGAGGGCGGAGGGTAGAGGGTGGCGGGTAGAGGGCGGAGGGCAGAGGGGGGGGGGGAGAGGGCGGAGGGTAGAGGGCGGATGGTAGAGGGCGGAGGGTAGAGGGTTGGTTGGAGGAGGGTGGAGAGTGCAAGGTGGAGAAGTTGGGGGACAGAGGGTTGAGGTTGGAGGGAGGAAACTGGAGGGCGCAGGGCGGTGAGCGGAGGGTAATGTAGGAGCGAGGGAACGTCGACACTCCACAACCAACTTGCCTTATCTGGCGTCAATTGCTTCTCGTTACATTTGCCACGCCCTGCGCTTCGGAAAGCGGCTTGCTATGAATAGAGAGATCGACACAAATCTTTGGGTGGCTATCGATTGCGTCGGTGCACCTTACGCTAGAGATACCTCTGAAGACATGACAGTTATTTGTTTACACTTTAACGCTTGTCAGGCCACAAATATTAAATAAATTCATCTGGGAAGTAACAGCAATAGAGACAGAATGAAATAAGAGTCATTAATTGTACGATACATTTGTGTTATTCTTCTATCAATAACATGAAAATGTATCCAAATGAGTATGCGTTATGGGATTCTCTTATCATTGAAACTAATAGTTGAACAACTCTCACGGTAATCACCGTATCTACTCGTAAATAGTGTTCTAAGGAATTTTGATTAAATGATGCAGAACGAACGAATTACGAAAACAATATTTAATGCGGATAATCCTGTCTAATTGTAACTCTCTTGCTTTTTTGTTTTGTTTACGTTTCTACAGATTTGATAAATTGAAAGAAAACGATATGTTTCAACGTGAATGTAGAAATATTGCTTTAAGAGTTTATAGATATTTCCAATCTGGAAAAATGTTTTTGTAGAGGTCACCGCTATCTCATATCAAAACAATTAATTAGAGCCTGGATTTTAGCTAAGAATTCAGGAAATTTTACAATATTTGCGGGGAAATTCTGTAGATTAACTAGGAAACCGGGATGTTACTGAATCAAGAAATATTTAATAGTTTACGAATATTTCCATTTATAAAAAATAGTAATTTTTATACAGGTCACTGCCACTACCGCATAAGAACTATAAATTAGAGACTGGGTATTACCTAAGAATACAGCAAAACTATTTGGATAAGAATTCAGATGTAATGAAGCAGAAAAAATAGTTTTCATTATACTCTGCGCATCAAATACTTGTGACATGTCTTTCTTTTTTGATCTCATCTCACGAAATTGAAAACTCATGGTTTTCACAAGAAAATCATAATTTCATATGGCTCCATTTAATTCCATTAAACCTCATATTTCCTCCAACTTCCAATTTCATATTCCTTCAATTTAACCTCCATTTTCAATAGTTTAATTAACAGACTGCAGTACATGAAATTCGAAAGAATCTGCGATGGGTTCCACAATTTCTTGTTATAATTCATGTCATATAGATTCCAAATTAAGTTGGAACTATCTTGATACTTGAAACGATAAAGTTGGTCTATCTTGATTGATTTAAACAATACCTTTTGGTTCATTGGATATATTGGTTTATTGGACTATAATATTCATTGCGAACGTTGCTTCAATTAATTACAAAATTTAAAGTTAAAACCATTATTGTCTGCAAGCAATTCTCGTTCTATTAAAATGTATCACTGCTCTTTCAGTACTACCCACTTCACAAACCGTAGTTATTCCCACTATTTGCACAAGCATTATTAGTATTGGCTAATGTACATAACGAAATTACAATGATTTCTAATATATTTAATAGTATATTTTAATTATTTATATTAAAATACCTATATGGCTGATATTTCGATTTATGTTTTAGGCACATGAATTCAGTTTCTGAACAAACTGTCATTATAAATAGAGAGAAAACTGACCACATTATTCCATAAAAATGAATATAATAAATAATACCTTGGATTTTCCTTTTTGGTGGATTTATTTTCGGAATTCCCACTGCCCATGGAATCCTGTATCGAATAATCCGGTATATTTCAGTTAAAAGGTAAATTTATCGCGACAGCAACTGCAATTTCAGCAACAAAATGCTTCATTACATTCATGTTTGGGAATATGAAAAGCCGCAAACAAATCATTAACTATTCTATAGCGCTTTAATATTAATTTCTCAAATATTTTCGGTGCGTCAACGCAGAGGTTTTCCAGTCAAATTTATTGGATATTTCCTAACAGTTTCACATTCATCATAATCTAAATGGCAAGCGTGGAATTCAACGCAAAATTTCATAAGTATAATGAATGTGTCTCTACGATTAGATTTTGTAGACAATATTAGTCATAATAGCGATTATTCCGTGTACTTCAATAAATAGAAGAATTTTAGAATACCTTTTACATCGTACAATTGTTCTTGAAACATATTTCTACAATAATTCTATAAAATTGGATCAATAATATCTACTAAAACGAGAAAAAGAGTATTTTTCAACATTTAAAAAATTCAACTTAAATCATACTTTCTTGGTTAAAATATTAGTAAAATATTGTTTGTGATAATAAATTAAACGGTTGGTTATGATGTGATCGCCGCTGTTGCACTTTAAACAGGATATCAAAAACAATAATCGGAGATTCACGAAGCGAGCTAGCACAAAGAGTTTGCATATTATCAAAAATGTTAAGCTAAATGAATAAGGAAGTGTAAATGTAAACATACATTATCGAATAGTTGAGTAGTAATTTTGCAGAGAATTTTAGGAATAACGTTTTCTGAGCCGAATAAGGTTCTGATATGCGTATTCGCAAAACACTTATTGCTTCAGAAACAAACCATGCTCACTGCAAAGGATAGTCAGCACTTCACTTTTCTTCCATAGTGAATACATAACATGTTTCAGCAATAATCCATAAAATAAAATGAAGAAGAAAATTGTTCAATGTAGTACATTCTCTCACTCCCAAAGTTCAACATGCCCCGAAACCTCACTAAACTAGAGAAGTTTTTCTTGGCGTCTTTTATACGTTCTTGTGAAGGTTACATTCACCTTCCGTAGTATTTCTGCCAGGCTTTGTGTTTACGGTATACGGTGCGAGTAAAGGATAAGAAATTGGGAAGGAAAAAGGAGCAAATTGAACTCACGAGCTACACATTTCCACCTCACCGCGAGGGATTTTTCTGCGGCAAATAAGAATAAGAAAACTGTATTCTGAAGTCTCATGACTATAACAATAAAAAGGCAATCAGTCTCACGCGATTATCTTTTACAATATTATTACGTAATTTAGAAATAAAAACACGTTTGTTCTCAAAATCATATATCAATAACAATGGATAGAAATTTTATCATAACACTTGTAATATACTTATAAAAATTTGTTTTACCGCGCGTGCTTACTCGTACCATTCGTTTGATTGATTAGTAATTCCGGGTGCGTTAACTGCTAATGTCATTAGTCCCGTAAGTATAGGGCATGTATTTTCCTCGTGAGTTGGCGGTGATCTTCTCCCACTGGCTGGTGAGATCCGGCGCCACACTTCACGTTGGCTAGCGGAGTTTTCTGTAACCTGGTATCTCCTGGCAGCGGGGCACCGCCCCAGTCAGAACAATTTCTAAGCTCTCGAACGATCTCCCGACATTTGTAGTAATATAGTGTACATAAGTGTAAGTGTAAGAATGTGTAACTAATGGTTAGGATATGACAAGAAAGAGTAAGGAAAGATTGCGCCCGGTCTGTGGCCCGTTTTCTAGGGTATTGCTCTGGTATTCGCCTTGTTTAGATCGAAAAAAAACACGGAAAACTACCGATCAGAGGAGCCGGCCCGTAGAATTTGCCTCCGGAGTTGAATTCGGTCTAGCTACGTAGCTAGTGTCGAAAATCTTGGGAGTGGGACCCTAGGATCTCCCGGTCAAAAGTACTGCAGTGCTATCAGTTGAAGCTCCGAGCCACCTCTCCCGGTCGTACCACCCGCGAGTGCGAGAGAAGGAGGGCGGGATGAGGCAGCTGGTCCGGGACTAGGCTCGGGCGGAGAAGCAGCAGGGGTTTATTGCTGGTCATGCCTCGCGGCGGGGGCGAGGCGGGGGCGAGTCGGGGGCGAGGCGGGGCGAGGCGGGGCGAGGCGGGGGCGAGGCAGGGGGCGAGGCGGGGGCGAGGCAGGGGGCGAGGCGGGGGCGAGGCGGGGGGCGAGGCGGGGAGCGAGGCGGGGCGAGGCGGGCGAGGGGGCGAGTCGGGGGCGAGTCGGGGGCGAGTCGGGGGCGAGTCGGGGGCCAGTCGGGGGCGAGTCGGGGGCCAGTCGGGGGCCAGTCGGGGGCCAGTCGGGGGCCAGTCGGCGGCCAGTCGGCGGCCAGTCGGCGGCCAGTCGGCGGCCAGTCGGCGGCCAGTCGGGGGCCAGTCGGGTGTGGCGGGAGAGGGCCGGGGGCGGGGCAGGGGCGGGTTGACGAAGCGGTGGAAGCGGGGCGGTGGCGAGGCTGGGGCGACGCGGGGTGAGGTGAGGACGTGGCGGGTCTGGGGAGTGGGTGTTCGTTGCCGGGGCGTGGGCGTGGCGAGGGCGTGGCGAGGGCGTGGCGGGGGCTGGGCGGGGGCGCGGGCGGCAATAACCGGGGCGGCGCTGGCCCAATGTTTTGCCGGCGGCGGCGGCGCGTCGCACGCGCGGGAATGCGGCCCGGGGTCGTGGCCCGGCGCCGCCGCGCCGACACGTGCGCCCCCTCCCACGCGTCCTCGGAGACTCTTATGATCCCACAAATATTTTCACTTTCGGAATACGCGGCATACACCAAGTATTGTATTCGTGCGACAATCCGGCTCGGGATTTTGTCTGACATGCTAATTTCATTCCGTTCTGTCTCTCTTGCACCCCATTTTGATTACTGTGCAATAATAGTGAGCCTCAGAAATGAAATTAAATAAACTTCCGATAAAACAAAATAGAATAATGAGGGTAATATATCAATGCAGAATGTACTCTCTGGAGCTAAACTTGCCATAATTTCTGATATGTATATCAATAAAACAGAAAAGTCGTTTTAAGACGTTAATTTTTATTTTTAAATTAATTTAAATATCAGATAACAAGAAATTTACGAAACAGAATTTAATGAGTGAATGGAAAACAATAGAAACAAGACCAGTTGGTTACACTCTTTAGTAAAATTGTACTGGAAAAAAATAAACTATTTGATAAAAGTTTTGAATTATTTTATTATGATTATTTGATTGAATTCGTTACTAGCGAAGAACTATTTCCACTGCAGGTGCCTGCGATATTCGTGACTGCAATGTAGATGTCTCTTATTCCAATTTTTTCTCTTATTCTGTCTGTTCATCAGCTTAGGAACATCCCTAGCATATAGTGTATTTTCTTCCAAAGTATAATTTTATTTCAATTTGATTTACTTCAATTCGAGTAGAATTTTTTGTGATGTTGGGAGATGTTTACTAAAAACTGAATATGTATTTTCAAAAGTTGCTTGCTTTGCAAAGTTTTATTTTTCATTCCAATGAACAACCATTATCTCAAAAACACGGGGAACGTCGATTTTTTTTTGTTTTTCAACTTTGGACCTTTTATTTTGATATTACCTCTATTTTTAAACTTATATCATCTATTTTGTAATTTTTACAAAAACTAAAATAATTCAGGCGGCTGATGTTTTTATACCTATCAAATCCCCCGAATATTGTCGGACTTCCAGATTATGTTACTCATTACTCATATAGAAAATATTGAAATATTTGAGCCATCCAGAGAAGGAGGAGTCTATTTACAAAACTAACGGCGTCGATTTTTGTAACATATTCGATTATGAACATACTGAATAAGTTAATACTTGTACATTGGCCTTTAGTTTGTGGATTACCTTCCACTCTTACTGGATACCTCAATTATATAATTAATTTCTAATTAAATACGACAATTTGAAATGATTGTTGCACGCAACGATAAACTTCGTACTTTTTCATGCGAGGTTAATTATGTTTACATTTCATCCATTAATTTCATTTGTGTTGCGGTAAATGTTGAAAATTCAAAAGCATTATAGATATGAAGAGTATTAGAACAAAGATGTAATCCATAGATCATCCTAGACCTTTTATGAATATTTCATTTTAAAGAAATTAAATTGAACTAAATATTTTCTTCATGCGCCATTATGAATGTAGAGTGTTTGAAATTTAAGGAATTGATTTACTCAGAATGTAAATACATTTATCATATACTTAATTTACCTTCATTTGTCAATAAAATATACCATGTAATACATAAAACGATCTTTCTCTTTGTACGAATTATTGTTTACATTTATTATTTGTATGTACAATACCTAAAAGTTTTACCTGTATTCACGAAATATTAAGTTAATTGCACATCATTAAGAAACATAAAGTTCTCAGAGCACAAAAAATAATCAACTGAGTGAAGGTGCAGTGTCTCTTGTTTTCAGTCGAATTACTGGATGACCAAACCCCGAAAACTCGCCAAAATTTAATTATTCGGGCAAAGTGAGTATTATTTTTCCTGGGCGATAGTGTATCATACTTTTTGACATCAACTTAATTATCCTTATTACCTTAAATTCGTGATATTTATCGTGACATTCCTTTCAAATTTTGTCTAAAAAATAGAATTTACACATAGTTACAAATTAGGATTCTCTTAATGCCTAAATAATATTATAACACATGAACAGCTTTCATATGTCGATAGAATAAGCGATTTATCCTGAGAGGAAAATCTCGTCAAACCAATCGTGCAGTAAAAACCTACTTTGCCGAATAGCGATGATCCCATTGATATGGAATGATCAGATCGATCACTCTGTTCAATGTGTAATGTTCGGAGTTTTATCATTTTTACGTATCGCCATCTTTCCATGTCATTAGCTCTATGGAGGACAATCATGTAAAGCATGGCTATCATTGACCTCTGAATACAAAATGCTCTGGAAATTGACCATTACTAATAAATATTCCCTTAATGGTCCACAAAAGCGACCAATAAAACAAAATTACTTTGTGCATTATTTTAGTAGATGCATCACAGTTCATTTTACTTTAGTGAGAATAATGAGACTTTGGAATGGCTTTGGAATGGCACAAACTTTCTCGTAACATTTCTCGAAATATTCGTTATCTCTTTAGTCTGAGTTAGCTTTTCGGTTTTGCTCCACCCTCTTTTCCAACTTACACATACTGGCACCTAAAAGACATGCATTCACATTAGAAGAATAGAACATAGTCCTACACGCAAATATTCATAGAACAATTTACAGCACAAATAACAATGTTCTCAAAATTGATCTCAAAACATATTAAAATCATTCATGTACATCAAGAGAATATTGTTCTGTTAGCAATAAAACTACCTCCACATTCGAACACTGTCAATAATAGAAGAAAAATTGCGCGCGGTTTTTGGCCGGCCTTTTTGAGTACTGTTTCAATATTCACCTGGTATTGATCGGGACACCACCCACAGCTTCCCATCAGAGACCGGGAGCGGTGATTCAGTGCATCAACTGATGTCACTGCAGTGCCTCTAACCAAGAAGTCCTAGCTTCGAGTCCCGAAGGCGGCAGGAGTTTCGACGCTAGCTTTTAAGCTAAGTCGAATTCAAACGCTATCTGGAGGAGAATTCTAGCGGCCGGCTGCTCTGATCAGTAGTTTTCCATGGTTTCTCTGATCAACAGAAGGACAATGCCGGAAGTGTACCCTAACAAACCGGCCACGAACCGCGCGCGATCTTTCCTTCCCCTTCCTTGTCCTATCCTCACCCCTTACACACACCCTTACACTCACATCGACTACACTATCACACATGCCGGTAGACCTGTCGGGGATTTAGAACATGTCCCGGCTAGGGCGGTGCCCTGCTGATGGGAGATACCTGGTTGGGGAAACCCAGCTACTCGCTGATAAGTCGGTACAGGATCTCGCCATTCAGTGGGGGAAGATCACCAGCACCTCCCGATGAAAACATGCACTACACTTACGGGAGTAATGACCTCTGTAGTTGACGTGCCGGAAATTACTAACAATCAAGTAATTCGATCAGAGAAGCCGACCACTAGAATTCTCTTCAAGAAAGCTGCTGAATTCGACATAGTTAAGTAGCTGGTTGTCCCCATCGGGATTCGCACCGGAGGATCTGCCTGTCAGAATGGCTGCAGAGGCGGCGAACATGAGCTCTGATCTGCCTCTGCCGGTGACACGTGGCGAAGGGAAGGGTGGGGTGTGTAGACGGGAAAGGGCTATGAGCACGCGACGTGTCGCCGCGAGTCGTGTTGGCCCTGCTCTCATCCGGATTCGGCACACGGCGCCGGGCAGTCGTAGGGACGGCGGGACGCGACGAATTGCATGGGCCCCGCCGCCCCGCGCCCGCGCCGGGCCGTGCCGCGCCGCACCGCTCTTATCAGCGCCGGAGATGCTGCGATACGCACGGTGGCGCTAGCATCGGCGGCTGCCACGCGGCGCACGCTACCCGGTCGATACCGCCCGCCCCCGCCGCCTCCACTGCCCCGCCGCCCGCGTCCTAACTACCTTGCCTCGCCCGCCTCCCCTCCGACCGCTCTTGGCTTTCTCCCTCCCGTCAGCCTCTCCACCTTCCCTCCGCATGCCGACCCACGCCCCGCCACCCACGCCCCGCCACCCACGCCCCGCCACCCACGCCCCGCCACCCACGCCCCGCCACCCACGTCCCGCCATCCAGGTCCAGGTCCCGCCACCCACGCCCCGCCACCCACGCCCCGCCACCCACTAACTCCCGGCGTTCACGCCACCCCTCCACCTCTGTCGTCTTCCCATCTTCCCCTTCGGGTATGTGTGTTGCCATTTCCATGTCCATTTTTGCTCCACAACGTGCCCGGTCTTACGCCACCCGTGGCCGTCCCTGCTCCGTCTGTTTTGCCGGCCTCGGCGTGGCGTGGCGTCGGCCGCCTGGTCGCCTGGGCAGGAGTGGCGGCGCGGCGGCCAATTGAGCGAATTGCCTGCGGAAGTGGGGGAGGGGGGCGGGGCCGGCTGCGTGGGCGGCGGAACCGCCGGACACAAGAAGCGGAGACGGTGATTAGGCTCCCGTCTCAACAATACGGCTCGGTACGTCGAGGACGGCGGAAGGCTCGGGGGCAGCGGGGTCTGCGGGGACGGCGGGGCGGCGGGGTCTGCGGGGGCTGCGGGGGCGGCGGGGGCGGCGACGGTGGTGAGGGCGGCGAGGGCGGCGGCGGGGGCGGCGGCGGCGGGGGCGGGGCGGCGGGGGCGGCGGAGGCGGCGGGGGCGGCGGAGGCGGAGGCGGCGGGGGAGGTGGGGGCGGCGGGGGTGGCGGGGGCGGCGGGGGTGGCGGGGGAGGCGGGGGCGGCGGGGGCGCCGGGGGCGCCGGGGGCGGGCCGAGCCGTCCGTCGCCAGGAATGCAAATGCGGTGGCGGCGCACGCGATCCCTGCCCGCACGCGCCGCCCGGTTCGCCCACGCGCCCTAGATGCCCCGACACATACGAGACGCATTTGACTTCCCCGAACGGTAGGTCTTGTGACGAAGCGACACACTGACATACGTAAAGGATTGGGCTGGGCATTGAGTAGGTCGATACCCGATAACGATTTAGTTGTTTTCGGAAATACTATATACTTTATTTGAAATCAAATTTTTCAGAATGTAATAAAGAAATGAATAGTGGTTATTCATTTATTATTTAATTATTTATTTATTAGCCATATTCAATGTACACGGAATGATCTCCTTCCCCGGTCTATTACATATTTCTGGCTTAGCCTCGCTCCTCCAGCGCCGGTTCCTTTCATAATGACAATTTTTGTGTGCTATTAAGTTTATGTTGGAAAGAAAACATTAACAATAAGATTGCTTAGCTTGTCTGTCATCATAAATAGAGTTACATGAAAAAAAATCGATAGAAGATTGATTAGTAGGTTAGTCGGTTAGTAGGTATTTATTTGTAAGTTAGACATTAATAGGTTAAACTATCGTCAATATAATGAATTATTCCCCATGGATTCACCTCGAGCTGGAATGCCTGTATAGCAATACACACAGGGGCCTTAAAAAATAAAAAGAACATGTTTTTCCTGTACTTTTTTCATCATATTCCAAAAATATTACGCTAGAAGTCAAGCCAATCGATTCGTTTCATCGTGAGCAATCGAATATGATCATCTCCGTATGACGCTTCAAAACTCCTTAAAACGAGTTTTATATGCTTAACTTCTAGATTTTTTGATATCAATTATAAAATTAGGTTTAATGATCTACAACGGAATGAAAAAAGCCGTAATGATTCATTTACTCGTAAATGAATATAGAAAGAGAGTATAGTAATTCCCAGAATTCCACCGTTGGTGTATTTAAATAATCAAAAATACGTTTCCTAAAAATATTTCCTAGAATTCTTCCAGAATATATTCATTTACTAATAAATGATGGAAAGAGATTTAATTCCCAGAACTTTTCCGATGTTCCCATTGGTGCATTCCATTAATCAAAAATACATGTTTTCCTAGAATTCTTCCAGAATGTTCTTAATGGAGCTGGCTAAGAATTGTGCTAATCGATTTGTCTAATTGATAGAAATCAAATAATCTATTGATCATTTCAATATCTGCAGTAGGCAGTAGTTTGAAAATATAATGGACCGTTTATATTTAGACACACAGCTTAATTCTTAGAAAGCTACCTTCATCCAACTGTGTAGCACCTATACAAAAACCTAAACATATTAATCTTGAGTTCACATTCTGGAAAAACTCAAGGATGTCCAAACGCTGATATTTATTGAGGAGAGTGATCAAATTAGTTTACTCATACAACGGTGTTCTTCTGTGATCGCGCTTGAAATGTTTAAATTGTATGTCTACATGGTGTGAGAATCCTTATGCGAAACTTGTGACTAATAAGCTACTATAAGTAAATCAACAATTCTCAGTCAGAAGTTTGAAAAGTTGTTCAAAATTTGAACTTTAAATGATAATAGAATATTAACAAAATGTGGCATCTGAAGTAAGGTGTTTAACGAAATAGCATTCTATCAGTGTGAGCAGTTACGATTCTTGTATGCTTCTAATTAACTGGATTTCTTCTACTCGAAATCGTCAATAGCATTGCCATTGATACTTTCTGTGACATTTTCTTTGGCACAGTCCACATCGAATTGAGCTACATCAGCTCGAATCCAGCTTTGGTCAGAATCAATGCTTCTTTTATATTCGTTTTTATATATTCCTTTTATCTGAAAAGCTCTCCAGCATCAACGACGATACAGTGATGTTTCAGGAAGTTTCTCAATAGCAACATCAAAAAGAATTAGAAATCAAAAGACTAACATCAGAAATGTCTTGCGCGGTTAGTAGGGTCTTTATTTTGTTCGTTTCTTGTTCGGATATGAAGTTAAAAGAATGAAACTATGTATTTCAATGCTTCGTTTATAACAGGCATTTCAAATGTAATGACGAAGCAGATCACTGCCATATCCACAAAAACGAACAACTTATATTTCTTACTTCTACGGTATTATCTTCAATGTTGTTAGAACAAAAGATTAATTGCCCGACCCAGAAGAGAGGCAATTTATGTTTCCAACTTTTATGGCGTTATCTTCCATGTTCTCAGTACAAACAATTCAGATTTAAAATTTTAATTATGTTGTGAATGTGAGCTTAAATATGGCGTTCATCTTAGATTAAAGTTAATTGATTCATTTTACATTATCCTCAACATCGAATTGATTAGAAGGCGCTAAATATTTCTTTGCGAACATTGTTTACGCCTGTTTTCATTGATTCAACGCCATGTCATAATTTGAGTTACTAAGCTAATTCCTACATCACATTTACCATCACTCCTCTGATTGTGCAAGTCGTAAACCATTCGCACACAGCAAATAAGTAATTATGTCATTCATCCACTCATGTCAAGAACAGTACAATTAGTAACGCTGACTACTTTGGGCAACGTATGTGGCGGCGTCCACTCTAATCTTTCGCCACGAATCAGCCGTTGTAACTCGTTTTGCGAAGTCGTTTGTCATGATCCATTCTTCGCGGCGGGGGCGTGGAAGGGCAGAGGGGTGGGGTCGTCCATCTAGATTTGCCCCCGCTCGCCGCGGCCGCCCACCCCTCCCGACCGCGCTGCCTACCCCTCCCGACCGCCTACCCGTCGCCGCTACCGCCGCCACCGCCGCCCCCCCACGCCAGCCTGCCCGCCCGCCTGCCATCCCGCCCTCCCGCGCGCCCGAGCGACCGACCACCAAACCACCCGCCCGACCACCCGACCAACGACCCGAGCACCCGACCACCCGCCCGAGCACTTGCCCGACCACCCGCCCGACCACCTGCCCGACCACCCGTCCGACCACCCACCCGACCACTCGACCACCCGACCACCCGCCCGCCCGCCGCCGCCCGCACCTCCCACCCATCGGTCCGCCCCGACCGCCCCTCCTGCCCGTCCGCCTCCGCCGCCGCCGCCCACCCATTTGCCCACCCGCCAACCGCCACCGCCGCCTCTGCCGCCGATGCACACCCCAAACGCCCACCAGTCCACCCACCCACCCGCACGCCCACCGCTTCCCTCCCGGCTTCCCCCTTCACCCTCCACCCTCCCACGGACTCAATCCCCATCCGCCCTCCGTCTCTGCCGTTGCACGTTGTCTGGCGTTCGTCGCCTCCATTGACCCGCCCCTGAGGTTTCTCGATGGCGGTGGTCGTGGCGAAGAGGGTGGAGGCGGAGGAAACGGAAGCGGGGAGGTGGACGTGAGCAGTGAGGGTGGTGGGGGCGGTACACGTCTGCGAATCAGGAACCCACCGCCCACCGTCATTCATCTGCCTGTGAGGCGGGGCCGGGGAGTGGCGGGGTGGTGCTGGAGGGTTCTGCGGCGGAGGCGACGATGAGTGGCGGCGGCAGCGCGCTTTTATCTCGATGCGCATTCGTTTTGATCCGGTGAACGGGCGGGGCGGGGCGGGGCGGGCCGGAGTGCTGGGCGCTCGCGAGCACTAGAGCCAGTTAGGGGCGGCAGAGCGAGGTAATGAGGGCGCGTGGAGCGGCGCGGCGTGGCGGGGCGCGGCGAGGGCCCTCGCGGCCGCTCAGCCGCTGTTAGCGCTCGCCGCGGCCGACGCCCCACTCACCGTCCATCCGCCGCCACGCTCTAAGAACACCTCTCAGGAGCGAAATACTTTTTCATCAAATGTAGATTAGTTATTAGATTTTTTCACAGGGATAAAGAGGCTTTTCAATGGTTAATTTTGTAGTTTGTTATTAAAGAACCCTTTTATCGCCTTTTGGTGATTGATTTTGTAAGTGTTCTCGGGAATACTCCGTGCGACGAATTACTTTTATCGGCGCTCTTTCTGCCAGCGAGCTCTTCTCCACACTTTTTTCGTAATATTATGCTGTTGTATCGACTTAATGCAGGCAAATCGAGGAACGAAAAGCCATTCTTAACGTCCAGCGTACATTACAGACTTCACAATCCGCTATCCGCGTTGAGAACAATCGAAACAAACAAGTTGTTGCTAAAGATGGCGTATGAGTATACTCATTCCAAGTAAATATATTTCTGGTTTACATGATTTTTTTCTTATAAGCAGATAATGTTACGAAAAACATTGAACAATACGCGACCGGTAACAAAAGAGAAACATGGTTGGTAATAAGCCACTACTATCGTCTCGGTAAAAAACTTCGCAAATTTGGAGTTTATCGGGTTAATAACGTTGATAAATATTGCGTCTCCTAACATAAAATGACATTTATTTATTTTATATTTCCTAACGGAATAAAACAAAGTCGAGTATTACACATGACGATAATGATACTCTATTATCTCTTCTGATATAGAGTTGTCAGTTTTAATGTAATTTTATCTAATAAATTACTTGTATATTTCGAATCGCTGAGCCGCAATAAGCACTCAAAATTTGGTTTAAAAAATACTTTCTATGTAGAATGTTCATTTCAGAAACATCTCAATTGTTTATTATGTACAAACGAAATGAATAGATTTGTTAACAAAGAAAAATTAACATGCCAATCCGGTGGCCGAAATCACTAAGGCAGTAGTGTCGTAGCGATCTCGGGCCAAAGGATCGCGTGTTCGAGTCCCGCCTCGGGCATGGTTGTGTTTGTGTTCATCCTTTCACCCGTTATCGTCACCATATCGTTTTATCTTCATAGTTACCGTACCATTAACTGCTATAGTGGTCGCTAATGACCTAGATGTTGATGCGACCTTAAATAACAATTTTTTTTTAATTAACGTACAAATAAGAAAGCTCCCAATTTACACAATTCAATGTCTTTTTGGAAAGCTACTGAAGCAAACAAAATTACATCCAGACCTTATTTTCGGGTACACAATTGTGTATATCCACCCTCTCCGCCAGCATCAACCTTAACCACCTTTGAATTGGCGCTAAACGATCTTAATTATGACTGTGTGCATTGACTACTCAAAAGAACTTTAAACACCAAATTTTAAGACCAAAATTTCAAGATCTTAATGTTGAGGGGATTCCAATATCTTCCCTCCCCCTACTTCCTGTACAGGAAGGGAAAGTAAAAGCACAGTGTAAAATATAAATTTAATGAATTTCATGAACAGGAATAACGTAAAGATCTTGGTAAATTTAAAATATTTCCATCACATTTACAGAAAGATA